>SKCR01032841.1:0-265061 GCA_019454045.1 Zanthoxylum bungeanum
GTATACATGTTTATATATGTACTATATTTGAAATTTATTCTTGTTTATTTATGATGTGTGTGGCTGCTTACTGAGTTTTATAACTCACACCACATCGTTTGTTAGTTTTACAAGTTGGCAATCAGATCAGTCAGCCATCAAGTTTTGGATACTTATGCTTGAGATGAGGGATCACCCAAGTTGCAGTCACCCACTCTTACAGTTCTGGGATATGTCATATAAGTTTAGAATTTGTGTTGGTTATGTTTTGTATCGTGCAATGAATGTTGTTGTATGTATATAATTAAAGGTTATTATTGTTGGCGTAATTACGGTTTTATCGGGTATCGCAGTGGAGCATGAAAAATTGAATTTTTTCAATTTCAAAAATTTTTTCTTTAGACTATTAAAATAAACTATTTATTTTAATATTGAATTCCAAAACCAATTTTAGAAATGTCAAAAATACCCTTTGGCCGAAAATTAGCTTAATGTGCAAACTTCTGCATTTTTTTCATTTTAGTCCAAAAGTGTTAATTACACATTTAAGTATTTCCAAAACACTACCAAAATTATTAGTATACATCTTATATACTTAATTACATCCATGAAATGAAAAGCCCAATTTTAGAATTAGGCATAAACCTTAAATTATTCAATTAATCAAATAACACTAAAATCAATTTCCAATCAAGCTTTAATCCAAACTTTCCAACATCTCAAGTGTCTCACCACAATCAAAAACACATAAGAACAATTCTAGGTTCTTATAAAGTTGCATAAAAACTCTAGAATGATAACTTATTATTCTTTAACAATATTAAGTTATAATAACGTTTATTAAGCTCAAAGAATTACTACACATGCATGTTAATTATCCAACAAGCTTCCAACAACAAAACTCATATTCAAGAAGAGCAAAAACAAACAATATATCATATGTATTCAAATAAAGCAAATGGAAATAATTTCTTAATGAAAAAATTATGGAAACTTACCTTAAAATTTCAATTCTTCAATAAAATTGCTTTAGGATTTGATTTCCCAAATTTTCTCTCACTTAGGGTTCTTTTGGAAGCCTTTTGTTTTTTATTCCCTCAACAAAAATGAACAACAACTTTAAAAACAAAATGCCATTTTTCACGAAAAATGGAGGGGCGGCAAAAGGGAAATTTTGTTTCAAACAATTTAAAATAAAATATCTATCTCCACTAACACTAAACAAATGCCACATGTACTCATTTAAAATATGTCACGTCATAAAAATATGACATATATTTATGTATATATAATTAATTAATTAATTAACCTTTAACTAATCAATTCAATTAATTTAAATATATCATGTATTTTTACATTTACACTAAATGATAAAAATACATCAATGAGTAATATGTGTCAAAAAAATATTTGATAATTAATTAATGTGCATAATCAAATTATGTATCTAATACATATACACATTAATTTAGGAAATTATCAAATGCCCTCGCATATGAAATTTTCGTTTAACCGTTAAACGATTTACGAATAATCGATATTATTCATAATAAATTATCCTAGTGCTCGACAAGTATTTTTAATTATGTGAGACTCTAAGTTCAGGTATATCCGTCACGAAATCTAATTTCGTGTCAATAATTCACTCACTCGTAAATTATGACAACCACACATATTCTCATTGAACTATACAAGTTGAGATATTTGCATACGTATAATCCTTTCATCATAGTCATCCGGATAAATACCAGACACATAGATATAATTGTTGAATCTCATAAGATATAATCCTTCTGATATACAACATGTAACGATCTCCCGGGTTTACTTATCGACCAAGAATGTAAACCTTGACTAGGAACAGTTCAAGAATGATATTGTTATAACATTTCTCAATGTCAATTGCGACGCTTTTGAAATTATGTTATAACTTAATCATTCATAGGTCTTGTACGTCTTTACCAATTAAAAGAAAATATATCGACGAAACTGCATATTTTATTCATAATAAAATATTATTTATATACGTATTTACAGGAAAATATATGAGAAATTGACACGCCGAGTACCAACTTCAACAATTACAAAAAAAAAAAAAAAAAAAAAAAAAAAAAAAACAAATAATTTTACGTATACTTCATATTTTGTTACTGACTTTTATACCAGTAACATTTTTCCAAACTCGAATGCCATGCCAATAAAAAAAACAAAACAAAACAAACAAACTTAAGAGGAGAATATTTGATTATGTTCAAGACAGCCTGTTCTCGAATTTCCACCTTAAACTTCAAGAGATACCACAAAATATCTATAGGGTTTATAAATTTAAATCCAAAATGTTGACTTTAATCAATTCATAGCTGAAGTTGACCAACGTACCTTGTGTGTCTTTGATTCCACAACATTGAAAATGAAGACTCTTTGATTGATATCTATATTAGATTTTTTTTTTTTCTTTCATTGGCTTATGCATGTCATCAATCTTAATATTTTATCCTTTTTTTCATCTATTGATAACTACTAGTGTATGTATATTAATTTTGAGCTACTTTATTCAATTCTCTGATGATCTTGGTGAAACTTTTATAAACCGTTTTGTATTAAGATTTGGTCCCATCTCTCCCTTTTAATGAATTTTAAACTAAGAAGGTCTAGTTGAAGTTGATTAAATTTATCAAACATTTATTTTTATTAAAATAGATAAATTCTTCAAGAGACTCAATTGAAAAGTTTGAATGAATGAGTTGTTTGGTTTGCAGTAATAATAATTTAATGGGAAAAATGATAAGTATCCATTAAAATATTTTAATTTTTTTCATTATTATCTATCAGGTCCATACAATTTTAACAGTTAAAAGATCATTGTAACATTATGTGCTATCAACTGCTTCGTTAGAGGAATTAAACTCGCAGTAAGACATCCGACGATATTTTAAACACGTGACATTATATGACACGTACAAAGCAATAAAATTCTGGAATACCCTAATATCAGATAATCCTCTGGAATGATATCTACTTTTGGGAAGAAACTCACTCGAAAACACATTCCATAGGAAATGTAAGTACAACATAAAACCTCCAAATATTTTAGTGGAACTCGTAATTATTCCACCTTTAACAAAACAAGTAGTCATAACAAATGATAAATGATATAATCATTTTCCCCTTAAAGTGACATAAACCGAACACAAACATATCAACCGATAATTAGTAATCAAAATCAATTGATACTAAAAGTGTGTAACTACAACACAAAAAGACAAAAGGAAGAATAAATGGTAGAATCTCCTAGGACTTGAAAATTACATATTTACCAAAAAAAAAAAACAACTTTCAATCTAAAAATTCCACTGAAAAATAGGATAATTATTGTCGGAAAATGGAGGAGCAGCTACTTTGGTCAAACAATATAACATCTGAGTTAATTAAATCAACAACCCACAGTTGCGGTTTCTGAAGGTAACTGGACTCATATTTTTTTGTTAGGGCCTTCGTGAAACATAATCACGAGAAAAATAAAAATTTAATGCAATTATTCTCAGAGCTGCAACGCTAAATCTGGTTGAGTTGAATCTAGTCGACTAAAACTAGGCGATCCTGGAGAGTGAAGCCTGACATTCAAGTCGGGGGGAACTGCATCTGTTATTTGTTGTGGTGACAACACGAAATCTGGTCTCTCGAGTGGAGATAAACCTTGCCAATTCGGCTGACGATTCCCCCGTAAAGAAGGTGCTGATGCCTCAGATTCCAAGTTTGGTAGTGATCTGCTACTGCTAGAATCTAACTTGGGATATTCTGAGTTTGAACTGTTGCCAGTCACTGGCTGCACAAAGTTATTATCAGTTCTAGAGACCCTGTCAAGCATCTGCGGTGGCTGAAAACTTAATCCAGCAGGCCTGGTGGCTCCGATTAGTTTCCTAGTTTGAGATGGCGTGTTGAACCCATATGTGCCATTAAATCCATTCATCCCAGGATGAATTACAGAGCTCTGATGCATTGTAAAAGGAGGCCTTGTATTTATTGCTCCAACACTGCTGTTCAGTACGTTAATTCCAGTATGTGATTTCAATACCTCCACCACCTCTGGTTTTTCTTTGCTGGGTACTTGAGATCTACTATTAACAAAGAAGTTAGAAGAGTCCGTCTTTCTTAAATGTCCATCTAAGGGAGTGTGTGTTGAGGGTGCTGGCTTCTCTGATGAATCCTCTCTTTCATGTCTCTCTGTTAATTTATCTCCTTTTAATTCGACAATGGAATGTGTGGTAGCAGAAGACATATTTTCGAGAATCAAAAAAGGCAGTGATGATGACAGCAAACCTACAGTGGGTGAAGATAGCAACAGTGGCTTCTGTGGTGCAACATCGTTTTCCACAACCCATCCAGGGCCAAACTTGACCCCCGTCGGCAAACATTTTTCCATCCTTTTTGCTGCAATATTCCAGGCAAGAAGTCCAAGGTTTGCAGCGAAACGAGTTAGACTTCTTGTATATCCATGCTCTATATGAAGCCCTACCTGACCCATATAAGACCAAGTCAAATATCAGACCAAAGTAAGGGCAAATGTAACACATGGAAAATGATCCACCGAAAAGAGAGCAGCACATGCATGAACCCCACCCTGGCAGTTGTTCACAGTTTAAATAATTATTCCCCAAGGATACCATTCAACTCCAATCTTATCAAATTATTTTATTCCTTTTGCTATTGTCAGTCATAGGGAACATATTCTAGAATAATTTCTTAAGAATAAAATAGAAGACCAATCTGCATGGACTAGATAAATGGCAATGACCCCTCTTCGAAGAGTTTAGTTGATAATAGAGTAGAGCAAGAAACATACAGTCATCAGCTGCTTCCTTTCTGCATCAAACGTATTCAACACAGATGACTCCTGCAATGACTGATTAAATAGCTTGTAAGTGTTGCGCCTGTTCTCATCGAGTACAAACTGCTTTTTACCTTGCTTCATCGAATGTCCCTTCGACATTGAAACTGTGAGGAAAGACGAAATCTTCAGCCTCCTTTAGAAAAATGAACATTTGTAATAAAACTGGAAAAGGAAAGTTGAAGTAAGGAAAATGGCTAGCCAAAACTAAAATTAAACCAGCACCTTCATCATTCCTCTCAACTTTGTTCTCAGCCAGCCATCCAGTGTTTACATCATTGCGAGAACCATAAAAAAGACCAGATGAATCTGCAAGGCCAGACTTTTCCAAATTACGAGTGCCTTTTCTCAAATCATGATTGGCCAAGACATTATTTTCAGCTCCAGAAGCAAGAGTGGCATCAGAGGATAAATCTGAATGAGCACACTCCAAGGGGGGCCGGCCCAATGGCTTTTTAAAATTCTTGGTTGGTGGTCTCCCTCTCTCTACAACTTTAGCTTCTGGCTCGTTATCATCACTGTCCTGCCTTAAATTATCAAAATTCTTTTTCGCCAGCTCGTGTATCGATCGTGCCTAGAAGCAAAATAAAAATCCAAGAAAACATATAAAGATGTAATTAGAATTGCAATTCAGAGTTGAAAGCAGACTATACCTGTCGAAAATATATGGTATCAGGTGCATTATACTGCATTGCGTTGGAGCATATCAAGAAAATATCTTTCTGCAAGAGAACATAATCAAATTGTCAATTTTCAAAAACTGCAACTCCAGTTTTTTATACATATGGCTGCCAGATAATTATCAGGATACGCTATTGACAAAATCAAAATTATATATTTTATTTTCATTTGATTATTAGTGTGTAGATTCAAAGGCTAAAACAATTAAAGATTAATAACTACTCAAGAAATAACAAATAGAAAAAATATCCATTCAATTTTGAACAGAAAGACATTTGAGCAAATCTTAGAATTGTTAATCAGCGTGAAGACAAAAACAAATAACTCTAGTGGTTTGTTTCTTTTACTGCTAGGCAAGATTCAAAACTTAAAATCATCCTTAGCTCCCAACCTTTTCCCCCCGGCTAAAGCCAATAATAAGCACTAAATTAGCTAACAGTATTATGACTAGATTGCCGGCCTATCACCCTTGGAAGCATCCCAGATCTCAGTAAAGAAAAATCAGAGATGAGGCTATGGCGCTACAATGTAAAATAGCAGAAGACCACAACTGAGCATTCAAAACAACCACTCTACCCTTTTCTGTGTTGGATAATGTGACTAATCCCTGCTGTTCAAAGAGATTATACCTCCTAAAACACGATACACAATTACCAAATAAAAGACAGTACCCTTGAGAGGGCAGGTAGTGGGCTATTATCATGGAAGGTTTCTAGGACCATACACGATAGCCCTCATAACAGATCTTGATTCCATCATCTTTAATCTCCGATGCACACTAAAAAATATAACTACAAATTGCCACTGGATTTCATGAGGGATTGTGATAGAGCCCATATTCCTGAGATTGACAAAGCCCATATTGCAGACGATGAGGCTGTCCATATTGTAGAGAATGAAGCTGGCAGAATGGCATTTGCTGGAGGTAAGGACAACGGCACACCTGGTCTGCCAGCTGCTGGTACCAGTGGATACAAGCCACCTGTATACAAGGTCTATATGAGGAAGGGAAATATGAGGAATAAGAATGTCGTCTCTAGGCTACCTGTCAGCAAATAATCATAGGCCAATGATGAGAGAATAAATATGGGAGGATGGCAGGGAATGGAGGCATCAGAGGGTAAAATTTGTAGGCCATTTGGCTAGAGCAGTGAGGGTTAATCCTTATCTGTAGGAGCAGTCTGCTCTGGGGCTCATTGAGCTTTATTATCTTGTAATCGTCTTTTCAATCAATAGACAATTACTTTCCAGTCTCTATTTGTGTTTGTTATTTGTTTGCCTGCTATTTTTTCTACTCTAAACAAGTTGTTCCCAATCAGATTGGCACACCAAAAGCAAAGAGTTAATACAATTAAGCTTATAACATGAAATTTCCAGAACATTACATTAACTTACTGATACACGAGACATTAGCAACAATAAAATACCTCACAAGATCATTTGCACAATTTGGGAATTAGAGTAGATTACTTCAATGGAATTAAAAAGAAATTCATCCACCTAAATGCAGATAGCAACAGCTAACATTTAATAATCACAGTAATGCATGGCAGTATAGCAGGCCAACCTTGCTTGCCAATAATATGCACAAAATCAAATTATTCAACAAGTAAATCCAACTTAAAGCAGGAAAACATCCGATGCTTTGATCCAATATCAAGTTCATTCGGAAAGCAAAGCACAAACCATAGACCAAGTAAACATCAAAGCAGTGAAGGGCAAAAGATATAATCACAGGCGTGTAAACCAACCTCAAACTGCTCCAAGCTGGCATAAGCTCCATCAGCTAGTTTATTCCTCACAGTCCCAAAATCCATGGGATGCTCAATGACTTCATGGTAGTCTGGAAGCTGTATGAAAATATCAAATATTAAAAGACAATGATATTTTTTGAAGCAAGCACAAAACTCCTGAAGTTTATGCGCCATCAAACTAAAATCACTTGCCTCTTCCGGGTCCACCGGCTCAGAAAACACCCCATAAGTATCCTTCCTGAAGTTAAAATAAATAATTTTAGCAGAAACAAAACTCGATGAACTTGAAAACAAAATCCAATTAAAATAATTCAAATAAAAGATACTAAAACAGAGAGACAATACTTCTGAAGCCTATCGAGGATGAACATCAATAGCATTTTATCTGGTAAAGGAAATGAGGGTCCCAATTCCAACTGAGCCTCTGCATAGTATCAACCATAATCACACGGAAAAGGTACATTAAAAAAAAAAAAAAAAAAAAAAAACAGAAGCCTTTTTAGCATATGGGTATTTGAGATCATTAGCAAAAAAGTTCAAAAAAATCTCCTTTTAAGCAAATGGGTTCCTCATATAAGATTTCATTAGCACACCTTGGTTGTTATTTATTGGATTCGTACCAGAAATCGACTTCTCTTCCTGAAAATAAAACACATAAAAGAAAATTAAAAAAATATATAAAGCAACAAAACTGCTACTAACAACCATATATTATTTATTACTAAAATAAGCTTAAGAAGCACAGAGCAAAGTAGCACAGCATTCAAAAATCCAAAAAGGGAAAAATCGACCGTAGTTAATGGAAAATGAAAAAATAAAAATAAAAACCATGAACCAATATTTGGCGCTTTAATTAAAAAAAAAAAAAAAAATTACTCAAAACCCTCCAAAAAGTTTCCAATTTTTTTTTTCAACTCAAGTGTGAAAAAAGCTCTAAATTTTGTGATTCAAGTACTTTGTCGTAATCCCCAGGCCCAGATCCAGTTCCGATCGCATTGATCTTCCGCTTCTTGCGGGAGGTTTCGTCCGAATCGGACGCATTGGAATTCGATTTCTGATACTCTCGCTCCTTTTCTGGACGATACCCCTCCAATTCGTCGCCGTCCGAACCCCTCTCTGGTGAAGGATTCGGATTCCGCCGCGTGGATCGTCGAAGCAGAGTAGCAGTGGCAGAGGTGTGATTAGAGGTAGGATTATGGTCAGAATTGTAATTACATCCATCCTTCAGGCCTTTATTCTTCTTCTGCTGCTGCTGCTGCTGCTGTTGTTGTTGTTCTCTGAGATTACGTTTTTGAAGATCTAACAGAGAT
Source organism: Zanthoxylum bungeanum (assembly GCA_019454045.1). Taxonomy (NCBI): domain Eukaryota; kingdom Viridiplantae; phylum Streptophyta; class Magnoliopsida; order Sapindales; family Rutaceae; genus Zanthoxylum; species Zanthoxylum bungeanum. The sequence goes on from SKCR01032841.1 coordinate 8,613, forward strand.
GGCCTGCCTTTCTTCTTCTTCTTCTTCTCCTGCTCCTCCTCCTCCACTACCTTACCCATTTTCCCTCTTCACTTTCTCCCTCTTTTTTTTTTTTTTTAAGAAAACAATTTCTTATTTATTTTTATTTATTTTCATTTATTTTCTTTCTTCTTTATTATGTTTTATTTTTGGCCATTGCTACCTGGGTTGGGTATACCAGGGGACGTCAGCCAAAAAAATAAAAATAAAAATCCAACGGCCAACACATACCCAGGGCTATGGAGTTTGTGAAGCACGTGACTATCGCACAAGTTTCGCATGAGACATTGACACGTGGTTACTCGAATGAGTTTGTATTCACTATTGAGTAGGGATGGTAATTTTACCCGCAAACCCGCAAAAATCCGTCCGCAATGGGTATGATTTGGTAAATATATTAGTGCGGTGCGGTGCGGGTTTGGTAATTTAAAGCAGAACCCGCTGCGGGTGCAATGCAGGTTTGGTATTTAAGAAAAAAATGCGGTTATCCGCATACCCGCAATATTATTTTTTATTAATTAATATTTTTATAACAATATAAAAAAACATTCATATAAAAACAACTAACAAAACCTAAACTTAAAACATTAATCCACAGTTCCACACTCACACTCAGCCGCAGCCCGCAACCTGCCCAACTGAAGATTTTTTGCATGACTATTATTGTTTTTTTTTTAATCACACTTGTTAATAAAATTATAATGCAAAAATTTAGATTAAGTTCACATAATCAGAAACGGGAGATGAGCAAAATAAGCTAGTTTTTGCTGCAACTTCAGTAGCTTTCCTGCTTCTTCATTACATTACACCACTTAAGCCTTGTTTACACCACTTGAGCATTGTAAGCATCACTTTCATTACACTTAGCATAAAAAATATGACCAAAGGTTGGTGATTACTTTTTAGCTTATTGTCGATTGAGTTGGCTAATTTAGATCATTATAATTATGAAGGGAAGAACTCGTTTTAATTATGTTTATATGAAAAAATAAACATATGGTACTGAGTCTTTCATACATTATGTTATCTATTGCATGTTGTATATGTCAAATGAAAAACAAATGTGAAAACTACAGCTAGCAATTAAAAATAAATTATTTAATTAAAAAAATTATATTATTAAGAACACAAAGTAATTCAATATTTTAAAAACCCGCAAAAAATCCGTTGGGTACCAATACGAGTTTGGTAATTTATTTTTATATGCGGTGCGGGTTTGGTAATGAAAATTAAAACTCGCAACGGGTATGGTGCGGGTTTGGTAATTTATTTATATATGCGGTGCGGGTTTGGTAATGGAAAACTTGCACCATACCCTACCCACTGTCATCCATACTATTGAGACCTTTAATAATTTTATTAATAATTAATTCTGCAATTTAATTGAGTTGATGTTCATGCATATTCAATTTGCTGAGAATTTAATTATAAAATTAGTCTCGGGCCCGCGGGTCAAACAATTTATTTGAATTTTTAATGGTTTTTTTTTTAATTTGCTTAATTTGATACTATTATTTTTTATTTCATATGAGAATTTATTTGGGAAATAAATAGAAATGAGGTCTATAATTTTTCCTTCAAGACCACATTATGTGTCCATTTTTCACAGCGTTTTTATTTTGTTTGAATTGATTATATTAAATAATTTTTTTACATGTCGTTTCCTCCTATTAAACTGTTGTTTAGATTATTATTGCCCTTTTTTATGATTTTTAAAGATTTTTGTATAAATCTTTCTTCTACTGCCATTAACTACAGGCTTGGTTTTTTTTTTTAGTTATTTCTTTTTTTTTCCTTCTCTTTTTCAATAAATCAATATATGCATGAAGAATATATCATGTAATAGAAAAATACTAGTATAATATGTAGGGAAATAAATACCTTAAATGATGTTACTGTCGTTTTTATATTCTAATCTTCTTCTAATTTACTTTCTGTCAATACAATTCCTTCTGAATAATAATATATGTCATGGTACAAGCAAATTTTATTTTTAGTTAATTAAATATGGGTGAACTCTCGAATAATATATGATATGATTTACTCAATATGAATAAATTTTAAAATTGTATTGCAAATATTACAAATATTTATAGGTAATTGGGAAAATCTGAATCAGCCTCTGACTACTGAATCAGACCCTGTTGTGCAGTCCCTGGAGAGTAAAATCAGACCCTGGTTCAGACTACTGAATCAGACCATGTTGCAGACCCTGAAGGCAGAATCAGACCCACAGAGCAGACCCACGCAGCAGACCCTGAGAAGCAGACCCAACCGCAAGCTTCAGACCCAACCAGCAGACCCTGAGAAGCAGATGTTGAGGTATGAATCAGACCTTGAGCGATGTGCGTCAGAACCTGAAGTGTTTTACGTCTGGCGGCAGACTCTGAGCGAAGTGCGTCTGGCGTCAGACCCGGAAGGGAGACCCAAGCGTTATGAGGCAGACCCTGAAATCAACGGTCCCCTGACTCTGAAGAAGGCGAGCCTCTGACGATGATGGACAGCTATGATGAAGCTATCTGCCTCTGACCCTGACGTCTGCTGAAGTCGAGCCTCTGACGCGACGCCCCTGACTCTGAAGAATCAACGGCTGACCGAACCACTGAGCCGAACCACTGCTTGACTTTCCCGAGGCTTGTTGATGTCAACAATCTCCTTAAAACAAATTTGTCCCCTACCGAATGTGCAGTAGAACGTGAGACGATTATTTCCCAGGATGCAACGGAAAACGAACGAGTATGGGCACCATCAAAACCCGTTTCCAATGAACCACTAAAGTGTTTGAACTTTTCCTTTACAAAAACAAAGAAAAAACCGTGGAAAATGCCTTTGTTGTTGTGTGTTCTGTGTGTATCATATCTCATCCAAAAAATGAAAACACAGCATGCCTTTTATAGAAGGAAAGTAAATATGCATGCCAATTAAATCTCATAAATGTGAGGCCTTTCACTTGAAGTAACCACCAACTTAATTTAATAAAATTAAATTAACTGTTATGGAACTTCAAAAGGCTTGGAAAAAATAAAGAGACTTGCAAAAATTGGCTGGGCCGGGCCCGCACAATTTGGTCCGGCATTCGTGTACGCATGACGCGCTGGTGCACACGAGTCAGGCCCGATCGGATTTTGATTTGCACCCCCATGCGTGCGCACGTAGAGAGAGCCTCCATCCTTATAACTCTTATCCATCTACATATGAGCAATCATATATAAACACAACTTCTCTCTATTAGCTTTCCCATGTGGGACAAGCACATTTCTCTTTATTTTCCAACACCAATGGGTGAACTTTGAGCAACAATTTCTCATTCACCCAAGCACCATTTTAAGCATATGAATATACCGTTTCGAACTACTCACGGAGGAGTATCCGAATCATTCAATAACAACCACTAACACGAAGTGGACCATGCTTAAAATTGTGCCTCTCAAAATGCTTACTTATAAGCATTTTCCAACAAAAATAAAGAATACGATTTAAATCAATTTGAAAAGAAATAAAATTTCAAATAGAGGCTAACATAAATATTTTAAAAGAAAACAAATAACAACGAGGAAAATATTATTTTGGAAGACTATTAAGAGACTAACATAAAATATTTAAAGGAAAACAAATAATGATTAGGAGAAACCATTATTTATTATATTAAGATAGTTATTAATGAATTAAGTAAATTGTTAATTAAGCTCTATAAATTCTAGATTACAAACAAATAAAGTTGAAAAAATTATAGTAATTATTTAAGAAAATTAACAATAGTTTTACAATTCAAAATTAATTTCACCTTCAAAGTCAAAATTCATAATGCAATTTCTATCAAAATCATACATCCTAAAAAAATAAAAACAAACAAAAAAGCAATATAAAAAATAGTTTTTTTTTTCTTAATCAACTCAATCGAACAATCATCTTCGAATCAATTATTATGTTAAAATGGTCATTAATGAATTAAGTAAACTTCTAATCTTTAGAAGGAACTTGTTAAACTTTATAACCTCAATGGGTTACCTCAGTGGTAAAGGTTTTGGGCTTGAGTGGTTTACTCCCTTTCAGGTTCAAGGTTCGAATCCCACTAGATGTATTTCCTTGGGGCCATGCCCCCTGGTGTGAAAAGCCAGCGACTTATCCTGATCTGTGTTGGGAAACTTCTGAGGGCACGGGGCACAGGTCTCGGGGATTAGTCGAGGTGCGCGTAAGCTGACCCGGACACCCCGGTTATCCAAAAAAAAAAAAACTTGTTAAACTTTATAAATTATGGATTGCAAATAAACAAAATTAAAATCATTATAGTAATTAACTTAGAAAAGTAACATTCGACTTACAAATTCAAAATTAAATTTGCCTTTAAAGTCAAAGTTCATAGTGTAATTTATACCAAAATCATACCTCCTGAAAAAAAAAAGATTAAGTAATATAAAGAAAAATGACATTTTTCTTAATCAACTGAATCGAACAATCCTCTTTGAATCGACTTGTTCTCATTTTCGTCCGAGTTTACTTTCTTCCTTCAATTCGGCTTTTAATTAATGAAATTTATGATTTCTCACGATTATAATAGTTTTCTTTTTGAATTGCGATTGTTTTATTATGTTAATTGTATAACAATTTTGACATTAAAACTTATTTATGATAGTTATCTTGTTAAACTTTGAATGGATGAGATTCTAATTACATAACAATTGTACATAACAAAATTTAGGATTAATTATTAAGTGGATTTATTCTAATTATAATAGGTTCATAATTTTAATAAACGGATGCTAATTTTTTTATTAGAAATATGATATATTAATTTGTTATTTTTTATTAGGGATAAATTAGGTTAATTTTAATATTTAATTAAGAGGCAGTTTAATTGCATCAAATAGAAAAGAACGAATATGAACTTGCATTTGGTGTAATAATAATACTGTTAGCATGCCATTAGACCTGGCCACGGTCCGGTACGGTTCCGAATCGAAATCGGAACCGGACCGTTCGGTTCCGGTTCCGCTTCCATTCAATTTTTTTAAAAAAATTAATAATGATTTTTTTAATAAAAAAAAAAAGAGATTAAAAACTTTATTTAAAATTATTAATTTGAATTTAGATTACATTAAATTAAAAAATAAAATTAAAGAGCTTGAACTTAAATTTTTAAAAACTTAAGTTGCCTACGTATCCTTTAGAGGTGAGACGAATCAAAGCTCACATAGTTCCATTACATTTTTAAGATAGTTCCACATTACAATTTGTAGTTATTTACTGATCAATCATTATTATCAGTGTATGTTGATCCTTCAGCTCTCGTTCCGCTTGCACTTGCAGATGCATTGTCGAACAAGTCTTCAAAGTCATGGGGGGGCATCTTCTTGTTGCCTCAGATCAGCTCGCATCCAATCATCCACACATGATGTTGCTTCTAAAGTGCTTGGATGTAATGAAGACCGTCTCGCTTTCAATATATTGCCTCTTAAGCTGAAAGCTTGCTCAATCACAACGATGGAAACAAGTGCCGTCAGCACTTCTTTAGCAATAATTGATAATACAAGAAAGACATTTTGATGTCGGTTCCACCAGTCAAGTACTTGAAAATTTTTACTCACTAAACTTTCAGTAGGAAACTTGAAATTGATAGATATTTAATCTAATTTCAGGTTGTTAGTCGTGTTATCCCTATGTTTTTTATTTCGTTGTAGTAACCAACGATCACATACGCTAAGTCTTGAATGTTTTACGGGTTAGCTACTACTAGATTGTCATACTGATTGCAAGTTATATCTACTAACATAATCATTAAATAAATCTATTAAATCAATTTTTATTATATCTATTATTCTTGTAATATTAATTTCATTAGCTATTTCTAAATATTCATAGTAAGCTTGTAATGCACTATTCAAACCTTCTAATTTAAACTTAGGATCAAAAACTGTGGCAATAAGATAAAGTAATGAAATGTCTTTAAAATAATTCAATCATTTTCATTTCATAACAGAAATAGCTTCAATTAAAACAATATCATTATGATTAGAACTTTCAGCATGCTTAGTTAGAGTACCAACAATATTCAAACTTTCAACAAGAAATAAATGTGTTGTAGGATAATAAACACTTGTAGCATCATCAAAAACTTTTAAAATTTCTAAATTTTTTTCACAAATATCTCATTGACTATGAAAAAGTGTGATATATTGAATATGTTGAGGAAAAAACTACATAATGCATCTTTGTATTGTAAAGCTTGACATAAAAGAAAATAAGTTGAATTCCAACGTGTTGGAACATTGCGTGAAAATTTTATCGCTTGAATACACAAAACTTGGTTTATTCTCTCATAACTTGAGAATATGACCAAATACAATTAAGTGCAATCTTAATAGGATCAATGAAAGGTGCTAAATACGTCAGAGCATCTTGAACACATAAATTAAGTACATGACATGTGCAACGAACATGAAAAATCGACCCCCCAAATTTAGTTCGCATATTTCTTTTAAATCTTTAATTGATGCAGTATTTGTAGATGCATTGTCAAAACCAATTGTTAAAATTTTACCTAATAAACTAAATTCATCAAAAATTACTTTCATCATTATATAAATATTTTGTGCAATATGTTACTCATCAAAAACTCTAAATGCAATAAGTCGTTTTTGTATGTTCCATGATGCATCAATCCAATGATAAGTCACACCCATATATGAGTGTGTTTGCCAATGGTAACTCCAAATATCAGAACAAAAAGAAAAAAGACCTTTAATATCTTTAAATATTTCATTTAAAATTTTTTTACCATATTTGTAGAATTTAAAATTTTGATGTTTTGTTGTATTTCTAGTCATTCTACAAGCATCAGGATCTAAAACATTTTGAACGTAATTAGTAAAAGTAATTTTTTCACCAAAACCTAAAGAAAGATGTGTCATTCAAGTAAATTTAGCAAATTCTTCTCTATTTTTAGTATCAGAATATTTAAATAAATCTAAAGAACTCGTACCTCTACTAGATGATGTGTACCTGGCCATTTGAGTTTGCGTTGTACCAAGTCCAATTTCAGCGGCATGATGTCTATCCAAGTATTTGTTCATATTGTCATAGCCACAAGTAAATTTGTAAGAAACCCCACAATAGTTTCATAGTGCTCTTGGACCTTCATTTTCAGTCTCGGCAAAATGAAAATGAATTTTGAAAATATCGGAGGAACAAAACTTAATTTCTCTTCTCCGTGTACAGAAACTAGGGCCGCTCTCTTGGGTTGGCACATTAGACATGATGTTCTCAGATGAGCTTGCCTTTTTTGTTAAAGAAATATTAAAGAATTATGGAAATTGAGAGAATTGAGAATTGATGTGTTGAAAAAATGACAAATGACCCATATTTATACATTTTTGGAATATTTTTGCGATACCTAAAATGCCCCTAAAACTAGTCGTTTTTATTAATGTTATTAAGGGTAATTTAGTTATTACCCTTAATATTTAAATTTTTTTTTGATTTTAGGGCAGAGAGTCGTTGCTCCCTGCCAGCCCAACGGCTAGCAGCCGTTGGGCTTCTACGGTTCCAACCGGCACCGTTTGGTTCCGGTTGGAACCGTAGAACCGCTGGAACCGGACAGTTCCAGCGGTTCCGTTCGGTTCGGTCAGGGGTGAACCCTAACTGAACCTAAAAATTCTTATTCCGGAACCGAAATCGGAACCGTTCGGTTCCCACCAGTTCGGTTTCGATTCCGAACCAGAATCTTGGCCGGGTCTACATGCCATGATTTTGCAATCGAATCACCGCAACATACTGTTGTTCACTCATAATCGGATTTTGAGATCAGACTCTATAGAGAATCCTTTTAGGTCTCTACTCATGTCCAAGCAAGTTCATTCGAGAACTCCACGAAAGAGGGATTTCACAAGTATTTGATTAAGAATAGATAAATCAATTTGTTAATTTTTTATTACGAAAACTTAATTTAATATTTAATTAAAATTATTTTATTTTATTTTATTTTTCTTATTTTGAAATTGAGTAACTGACATGCTACATTGAGAGAGCTTAAAATGTTTTACTTTTTTTTTTTAAAATATATATATGTAGTTGTTTTTTTTTTATATTTTTATCATGTTCAAAATATTAAAATAATTATAAGAAACTAATATTTTTTATTTTATTTTGAACGCCTCAAAAAATATTTAGGAATATAAGAAACATTTTAGGGATAACAACATTTTCAGTCACAAAATTATGTTGTTCTTACACTTAAATTTCAGAAAGAATTTTTTTTATTATTAAGTCCTATATGTGAATAATTTTTTTCTTTTAAGTCTTAATCCGTTAACTCTAACGGATCCACTGACTTGACATGATGGAACGATACATCAGCACAAACATTAAATTAGTCAGTTGTCACATTGATTTAGGATAACAACTTCTAAAATCCTAAAAGTTGTGTTGTTTTTACACTTAAGTCCGAAAATAAAATTTTGTTTATAATTAAATCATATAATTGAATAAATTTTTTCTTTTAAGTCTTAATATGTTAACTATAATGGACCTGTTGACATGTTATAATGAAACGATACTTCAACACAAGCATTAAATCAGTCATCACATATTTTGGCATATTTATACGATGCCAGCAAAATGGCTCCTCTAGATCAATTGATGGAAAATCCTTATTAATTTTCTCCATAAAAAATTCTCTATATCATTATCTTCATCCGTCATGCTCCCAAACCCTGATCTAAAAGACAACGATCCTTGGGTTTGCCATGGTGCAAATTTAACTATTCCGGAAAAAGTCACCTCAAGACTTCTCCTTTAGACATCCAACCCGTAATCGCAAATGTAACATCCCCCTTTCGGAGATGCTACCGGCAGAGAATAGGTTGATCTATCCTTCTAAGCCTCTAACGTTTTGACTGTGATCATCACTACTAATACCATCTCGACTACAAACTAATGCATAGAAACCATTGCCCGACTCAACAACATAGAATGTGTTTTAATACTCGTTACTGTGTACTCAAATATACTTCTCCATACAACTCTGTTTAATGAACACTTTTAACATATTACAACGACTTATACAATACTAGTGTATGCATGCAACTTTACTTTGACACTGACTGTGCTGAGCCTCTGTATTCGACCTGGTGGACCCAAACACCCTAGTGACTGCTATCAGTATCCATCCTCTCGAGCTCATCCTCCGGGTAGACCTGCAAAATAGAAACACTAGGTGTGGGGGGTTAGATCGTTTGAACGATCTAGTGAATGGCCAGTTTAAAACGGAAACTGAAATGCTTTATGAAAATTCATTGTTCTAAAACCAAAATCATCTCATGAAACTATCTTTTCTGAAAACTCTTTTCTTATCTGAAAATAAATCTCTTTGTGTGAAAATTTTCTAGAAACTTCTTTCTTTCTATAAATATTTGAGATTCTCATAAAACTATTTCTTTTGAAACTATTTCATAAAACTATCATTTCTGAAAATCATATCTCTGAGATTTGTAGAAAACCTGACACATTAGGGCATTACGTATCGATGTCCCCCTATACGCCTAAACTAGTGTCTTGGGACGTTACATATCTCCGTCCCCCAAGCCACTGAACTAGATCCAGGAGTGCTAATCCATGCCATTGGGGCGTTACGTGTATCGCTGTCCCCCATTCCATGCCATCATCTTGACCCTGAATCTAGGATCTAGAGACATCTGTCATCCCTAGTCCTGAACTAGAATCTAGATGTGTTACGTATCACTGTCCCCTGGTCCTGATCTACATGTGCACATGTATATACCCGTCAATTCCAAGTTACATCTGAGGTGAGTTTTTTTCCCATGGCTCCAAAAATCATAAAATCATACTTTTAACTCAAAACATCTCAAAACATTTCATTTATAAAAAAAACTGGAAATCAACTTGGCTAACGCCCCAATGCGTTTAAAAGTAAGTCTCAAATCAAAAACAAATAAGTAAATATCAACTTGAAAATATAATGTCAACTCATAGATTAACAACTATTGCCAATGATATTGGATGCGAATATGGTTATCATATTTAAACTAAGAAGCTAATCATGGTCATGGATGTAGTGGATGCTCATACATGTTGTATATGTGTCATTGAGGGTGTCTTCTAACATCTTAGGATGAAATTGAAATGAGCTGAAACTGTTTCTGTAACGCATCGTGACGCTAGGTCTTGCACGTCGCGACGCCAATACAAACAGGTCGAGTTAGAGAGCATTTCATGTTTCGCGTCGTAACGCTAGGTGTTGCGCATCGCGACTCCCACACGTTCAGACCTGAGGCAAAAACACATTCTTGTTACGCGTCGTGACGCTAGGAGTTCCGCATCGCGACTCCCACATGATCAGACCCGAGGAAGTGAGCACCTTCCCGTTACGCGTCGCGACGCTCACCCGAGTTCAGGGCCAAACACCAACTCTCCATTGTTACTACCTAAAGCAATTCCAACACCATCATCTACACTTCAACATGTCTAGAACATAATCCAAGCACTTGAACTAATATTACTTCAGAAACTTAAACCCCCTCATACATAAACATAATTCGACGAATGCACAAGAAAATGTAACTTTAGAATTTTCAACTTAAACCAAAACAAACTCATATCAACCATTGTCTAATGCATGCTTCACCTTAAATTATCATCAAAGAAACAAAAACACTCCCCCTTTGAACGAAAACAGTTTCGGCCAACCCCTATCATTGGGGAAAAATTGGGCATTTACAAAGAAGCTCAATCCATGCTCAATGCTATCATGAAACCCTCCAAAATGCATGTTAACACACTATCAATGCCTATTAAGAAAATCCAAACCCTAGGGTATGCAAGGTGCGAATTTGAGGCTTTATTTTCTTTGCCAAAAAACTGAAAAATGAGAAGATAAAAAGAGAGAGGAAGCTTACCAAGCTTGAAAATGTGATTGAATGGATCAAAAATATCTTGAAAATAAATACAAGAGGGATAGAAGAAAATCCTCCATTCTTCCTTTGCTCTTCACGTTTTTGGCTAAGAAAATGGATGAGTGAATAGTCCCCTATTTATAGGAAGATGGCTGCTTTTTGTAATGAAATGAGTGGCCAAGATTGTGCCACATCACTCAATTCTAGACTTTACTCGAAATTCAATATAGTAGCTACGACAATTACGATTTTGGACCTACTTCTGATTCGAATTTGGAATAATGTCAAACTCGAAAGTTGTAGGTATCAGTATTAGATTTCTGACGATATAAAATTCATAAAAATCGAAGATCGTATGAAAAAGATATGGCCCAAATGCTAAAGGCTATCCGGAATAGAACCGAACGTAAATTTTGTATCGAAACTGTAAAGAATTCACCGAATGTTCAAAAAGTAATTCACGAGCACATACTATCTTGAGCATGATTTATATCATGTATTATGCCACCTATAACATAGTAGTCGTCAGAATTACCGGGGTGTTACAGACCCAATTGCATTGCAAGAGCTCCACAATACCAACTGAACTATTATCCTTCGCTAAAAATATCTTAATACTAGAGGAGCAAATACTCATTCCTATAAACCTCCGTGATGTGGTAAATGGAAGATATTATTGGAAGCAGTGAGTGGAGATTCCTCTGCGTAGAGCCGGATGGGGGAGACCTTTGTCCATTTCTCGCTACCAAAATCATCTTTTTATTGTACATTCTAAGTGGATCGGCTTTCCCATTGGGCAATGCGCCATTTTGTTGGCAAGCATACAAGTATGTGAAAGTATGTGCTGACTGATTTAATGCTTGTGTTGAAGTATCGTTTCATTATGCCACGTCAGTAGGTCTGTTATAGTTAATGACTTAGGACTTAAATGAAAAAATTTATTCACATATATAGGACTTAATTATAAACAAATTTTCCTTTTATAATTTAAGTGTAAAAACAATATAACTTTTAGGACTTTAGAAGTTGTTATCCCAAACCAGAGTGACAGCTGACTAATTTAATATTTGTGCTAAAGGTGTTCACAGGTCGAGTTTTTTTTTTTTTTTTTTTAATTTTCTTAAACTCGATGGGGTCGGGTCATATGGGTCGAAGGACCCGAAACCCAAAATTTTAAAGTAAAACCCGCACGGGTCAGGTAAAAAAATATGGGTCGGGTCGGGTCAGAAAAATACATAATATATATTTTTATGATATAATTTTGATAGGATTTGTACTTAAACCAAATTATGATAAATTAACTAGAGAGGAAAATGTAAAAATCATTAATTACGGGTCGGGTCGGGTCAAACCCGCGAACCGATCCTATTTTGCAGGTCGGGTCGGGTCTGACCTGAAGACCAGGTCGGATCTGATTACGTCGGGTCGGGTCGGGAGGGGAGAGATTTTAATTAAATATATGTTTGGTTCAAATGAGGGGAGGTGAGAGGAGGTGAGGGTTTTTAATTAGATATATGTTTGGTTCAAGAAGGGAGGGGAAAAAATTTAAAACTAATTTACTATTTTATCCTTGTAGTCTTTTATAAATAAAATTAAAACAATATAAACTTATATTATCTTTGAATTAAACAAAGAATAAAATTAAAATTAAAAGCTCTACATAATACGTGTTATTAAAAATAAAATAAAAACAAATATAAGAGAAGAGAATAAGAACAATTGAATGGTGAAGCAAATATAAGAGAGATTTGTAATTAGGACAATTTTGAATTTTAATGTATAAGTAGGGATAATTTAGTCAATGTATTTAAAATTTTAATTGCTCAATTTCTCTCCCCTCCAAAACCCCCCCCCCCACTTTTGGAGGAGAGCTAAAATTGACTTAGGAGAGATTTTGCTCCCCTCTCCTTAAAAAAATTGAACAAAACAAACATAATTTAAAATAATTCATCCCCTCCCCTCCAAAACCCCTCAACCAAACATACTGTAAAAGAATTTTTTTTTTTACTTATAAGATTTAATAATAAAAAAAAATTCTTGGGGGTGTTTTGATTTCACCAGAATCCAATCATCAAGCCATGTGTATAGCTGTGTTTATGTGGCAAGCACATCCACTTTACTCATTTCTGTTATTATTCAACAGAGATGAATATCACAGCCGGTAAGTATTCGTTGTTTTTTATTAAATATATTTTGTGGGTATGTTGTGTTGTGTTGTGTTTTGAATTGAATTTATATTTGTTGATTGATTGTTGTGGTTGTAAGGCCTACGAAGCCACTGGGACTGTGGGAAGGAGGAGAGATTTTAGGAGGGAGAGATGAGTCGGCTGGTGGGACATGGCTGGCTTGCACAAAGGGTGGTAAATTTGCTTTCCTTACAAATTTTAGAGAGGTTCCCTCAATTCCTCAAGCTAAGACCAGAGGTGAACTACCTGTTCGTTTCTTGCAGGTGATTTCTTTTTGTTTTGTCCCATATTTGCTTCAATTTTTTTTCCTAACTAGTTGGTTCAAGTTGTGATTTTCAACTTGAGAATTGGTTTATTTGATGTTTTGGAGAATACCCTTTTTTTTTTTTTTTTTTTTTTTTTTTTTTTGGTTTTAATATTGGATTTTGGAGGTGTTCAAAGATACATCTTCAAGAGTACTAGCAACGATTCTATGGTATCCTTCCTTATTCGGCATAGGTCTGCAAATATTTGAATATCTCCATAATTGATGCCATATTATCGCCAGGGACCGCCCCTTGAATTTTATAGAGCCCCTTCTTATAAATGTTAAAAAAATATACAAGTGATGCCCTAATTTTAAGTCAAATTGGGATTCAGCTGATCGCATGTGTAAACACCTTTGACTATTGCCTCCGATGTATTACTTGCTCATTGTCCATTTAATCTCATTTCGTTTGCTGAGCAACTTTTTGACTTGGGGGCATAACTTACCTTTTTTGCTTTGATTCAAGACACGGTTGCAATGATTTTCTTCTGAAATTGCAATATTGAACCATCCTGAATTATCACTAATCAAAACTGCCAACATAGAATGTTTTCAAATCATAACAAGCATCATCATGGTATTTGCTTGAAATAAATCCGCTCTGTTTTAGTTATGTTGGAATTTGGAAAATAATAAATTAGGTTGATTGTTAGAAAAATTAGTATTTATGTGCAATATTTATTTTCCTAATAAGTTGTATTCTCATGGCTATATAAAGTCATGTCTTGTAAATACTTTATAAATAAATATAGAAATATTTTTCTCTACTTCTCTACACGGTATCAGTAGGTTCTTCGGCATCCTCCTACTCCTTGTCAGCGGGTTGTCTCAATTCCATCGTCGGTTTCCTCATTTGGCGTCTCTCTCCCTGTTTTCCCCAAACTATCATCGGAACCCTCGATTTACCCACCACCATTTTCGCAACTTTCCCACAAACCACCACCACCATTACACTCAGACACCGCCGATCTACCCTCGCTGTGAACCGCGCCGCCACACCACTTCTCTTTCCGCGCGTGCGTCCCACGCACCTCCATCTTCCTTGCGCGTGTGTGCCACACGCCGGAACTTGCCTCCAGCCCCTGCTTCCGTGCTCTGCCCAGATTTTTCAGAGATATTCCCTATGGATAGCCCATCGGAAGATGACACTCACCCTCGAGCTTCGATCTTACATAAATCAGGTGCCTCCGTCCCTACTTCTTATAGTTCTCATGTTATTACCACTGAAAATTTAATTGGCTCCGTAAATTATGTTTCTTGGTCGGCATCGGTTGAATTATGGTGTATGGGGCAAGGGTGTGAAGATCATTTGACCTCCAGTGAGGATTCTATACCTGATGTTGAGCGTAAGTCATGGAAAAAGCTTTATGCTCAATTATGTAATCTTTTATGGCAGTCCATTGATTCTAAACTTCTTGTCATGTTTAAGACTTAGAAGACTTGCCACAAGTTATGGAGTAAGACTCAAACTTTGTATACTAATGATATCCAGAGATTTTATAATTTTGTGTCCAATATGTTTCACTTGAATTAGCGTGATCTAGATATGTCTGAGTATATTGGTCGAATTGAATCATTGCGAGAGGAATTCAATTCTATCTTGCCAATTGCCACTATTATTGCCGAACAGGAACACCAGCGAGAACAATTCTTTATGGTGTTAACTTTGATTGGGATTCGATCCGACTTCAGCCTGTTCGTGATCAGTTATTGACCAGTGCTACTATCCCCTCTTTGGAAAATATTTTTGCTCAACTCTTTCGAGTCTCTTCCACTATCGTCATTGACTCTTAGTCCCACTCCGCAAAGACTTCTATCTTAGCAGCACGGGACAATTCCAAAGGCAGTCGAGGTCCCAATAGTCACCGAGGAGTGCTTCTAAAATACAATTATTGTCATAAGGTTGGTCACACCTGAGAATGTTGCTATCAACTTCATGGCAAACCACCTGGTCCTCCTACTGCCAAGGTTACTCAAGTTGACAACATTGCATCCCCTGATTCTTGAGAGCAACCATCTCAGCAGATTACCTTATCTGGCCCAGTTTATGCAGCTTTCCTTCAGTATCAGGCCTCTCAGCAATCATCCTCCGCCTCCGTTGCCCACACTGGTAATTCTATGGCTTGCCTCACTCAGTTCTCTCCTCTCGGCCCTGGGTCTTTGATTCCGGAGCCTCCTACAATATTTCTGGTAATCCAAAACTTTTCTCCTCTTTAACCGGTTCGAATTCTCTCCCTATGGTTACCCTTGCTAATGGCTCTAAAACTGCTGTTAATGGCATCGAGCGAGCTTCTCTTGTCCCTTCATTACCATTAAACTCTGTTCTTTATGTACCTAGTTGTCATTTTAATCTTTTTTCTGTAAGTAAACTTACTCATGATCTTAACTGTTTTGTCCGCTTGTTTCTCTTCATGGCTGCTATGCGTTATTGGCCCTTTTATCAATTGGACATCAAGAATGCATTTCTCCATGGTGATCTTCAGGAGAGAGTGTATATGGAGCAACCATCTGGTTTTGTTGCTTAGGGGGAGTATGGTTGGGTATGTCGACTTCTCCGTTCTCTTTATGGTTTAAAACAGTCTCATTGTGCTTGGTTTGGGAGGTTCAATGTTGTTATTACAGATTTTGGCATGATTCGTAGTAAAGATGATCACTCTGTTTTCTACCGCCATTCCAATGGAAAACGCATCTACTTGGTAGTTTATGTGGATGATATCGTCATCACTGGAAGTGATCAAGAGGGTATTTGGGAGCTAAAAACACACATATTTAATCATTTCCAGACTAAGGATTTTGGACGACTCAAGTACTTTCTTGGCATAGAGGTAGCACAATCTAACTCTGGGGTAGCCATTTCCCAGAGAAAGTATGCATTGGATATTCTTCAAGAGACCGGTATGTTAGATTGCAAACCTGTGGATACACCTATAGATCCCAATGTTACTCATACCAAAAGAGGGGGAGCCATTGGAGTATCCCGAAGAATATAGGAAGATAATCGGAGAACCATTGGATGATCCTGGATAATACGGGAGATTAGTTGGGAAGCTAAACTACCTTACAATCACGCGACCAGATATTTCTTTTGCTGTAAGCTTAGTTAGTCAGTTTGTACAAACTCCTTGTCAGAGTCTTTGGGATGCCGTTGTACGCATTCTTAGATATGTAAAAAGAGCATCAGGCCAACGTCTACTATATGAAGATAAGGGACATACTCAAGTCATTGGTCATTCTGATGCAGACTGGGCGGGCTCTCCGTCAGATAGACGCTCTACTACAGGTTATTGCGTTCTGATTGGAGGTAATCTCATATCTTGAAAGAGTAAGAAGCAAGTTGTTGTCGTCAGGTCTAGTGCAGAGGCAGAGTATAGAGCTATGACCTTAGCAACATGAAAGCTGATATGATTGAAACTATCATTGCAAGAATTAAAGTTTGGAGGAGGAGCACAAATGAAGCTAATCTGTGACAATCAGTCAGTATTACATATCGCCTCCAATCCTGTGTTTCATGAAAGGACCAAACACATAGAAGTGGATTGTCACTTTATCAAAGAGAAAATTTTATCATGATGTATTGCTACTAACTTTGTTTACTCAGACAGTCAATTAGCAGATGTCCTTACTACGTCTTTTCGAGATCCTCGTATTGATTTCATTTGTAACAAACTTGGTGCATATAACATAAATAACATGTATGCTCCACAAAGAGTGTTGGAATTAGGAAAATAATAAATTAGGTTGATTGCTAGAATAATTAGTATTTATGTGTAATATTCACTTTCCTAATATGTTGTATTCTCATGGCTATATAAAGCCATGTCTTGTAAATATTTTATAAAGAAATATAGAAGTATTTTTCTCTACTTCCCTACAAGTTATTTGTTTTGTTGCAAGATAATTTCTTTAGAAAATTCAGATGATCATGTTATATATGCTTTTCCACAGAGCAAGAAAACACCCATGGACTTTGCAGAAGAGTTTGTTAATGAAGCAGATCAGTACAATGGATTTAACCTGGTAGTAGCTGATATTCATTTGAAATCCATGGTATATATAACCAACAGATCAGGAGGAGGTAAAAGTTTTGTCACAGAGGTTTCACCTGGTATCCATGTGTTAACAAATGCACTACTGGATTCTCCTTGGCCTAAGGTATGCCCTAAAACTTCAAAATTGCAATCTAGATGTTTGGATCTACTCTGAATCGTTTTATTCCATTTACAGGCTCAGCGTCTAGACAATACTTTCAAAGGGCTGATCGATAAATATGGTGAAGGTGAACTTCCCGTGAAAGAAATGGTTGACAAGCTAATGATGGACAGTACTAAATACTATGAAACTTTGCTACCTCACATTTTTCCTCCCGAGACAGCATACAACTTGAGTTCCATATTTATCGACGCAGAGCTTCCTTTGGTAAGTCTTTCATCTATTGTTTCCCCATGTTCTACCGCCCAGAAAATGAATCTTAATACTATATTCTGAATGTGCAGGGACGTTGTGGCACTAGAAGCACTACCGCATTGTATGTGAAATCAAATGGGGAGGTTTACTACTATGAAAGGCATCTCGAGGAGGACTTGTGGAAAGAGCAGACGATGACTTTTCATATTGAGGTCTGAAAATGGTATGGTTCGGTGACAAATGGCTTATGATTTGGTTATCAGGCCCTGAGTTCGTGTCAAGGAGTGTATTTCTTGTAAAAACCTGGGACAGTCGAGAGTTTTACCTGTTCCGTTTAGGTCCGAATCGGATGGTTTGGCGGCGGAATTTCCAACGTTTCGAAAAAATATATATATGAAAAGTATAATATTGTTGGCAGCTGCCTCATGAGAAATAAGTGGTAGATCTTTTTAAAATAAAGCATTGTCCAATTCATGCTATCTGAATTCTTGATCATATGATAGATATTTAGTAATGGATACCATACCATGTTAACTCTAGATCATTGTTGGTTGGTGTTGTATTGTTATAGATGAGAGAGCATTTTGCTGTAATAATACAATTACTTTGTCATATCTATGCAATGCCCTGTTGCATAGATATTTCCCCAGTTTGCGGATCTTTGAATCTATGGCAAAAAAATGTCCTATTCATAATTTTGATGTAATTACATGGGGTTATGAAGTTGAGTAACTTAATTGGTAACTTGTTATGTTCTAATTTAGTTAACAAACCCAGGATTATTATTTCTCAAATTGCAAGATACACGAGTATTACACATGCACAGCTAGTAATTAGCAAAAGCTTTACCAGTAACACAAACGCAGCCCAACTCCTCTTTGGCAAAGTGCAATTTTGGCCACACCTACAAATAAATGGCCTTGCCCCAGGAGCAGGGGTTGCAGCTGCAAGCAAGGCCACCAACAGCCACAGCTTTGGTTGCAGCGAACTACGCCTCCCTTCAATACGTCCGCCATTTTAAGAGCTTTGCATTTGCATATAATTTATGATATTTTGACTTTGATCATATATATTCACATACTCACAAAATGATTCTTTATTCCCAAATACTCACAAAATGATTCTTCAATACGTCCGCCATTTTAAGAGCTTTGCATTTGCATATAATTTAAGATATTTTGACTTTGATCATATATATTCACATAGATTCTTTATTCCCAAATATTAAAGTGTCGAAATAATAAAATAACCCGGTAAGTCCGAGATTGATCCACATGGAATAGATTTAGTAAAATAAAATAATAATCCGAGTAACAAAATAAAAAGGCTGAATTGATTAAAGTGATGGACAATTTTTAAATTTGAATGCAACAATGAATTAAAATACTGGGGGTATGAGATCCACTCTTGATATTTTAAATACAGAGAAATCTTACTTTTTCTAATATATAAATTGTCATTATTATCCAATTAATTTATTTTAGGATTTAATTATTTCAAAATATATAAAACCATCCATAAAGGTGGTGATACAATTTATCTATAATTAGTCCAAATGGGTACTCAATTATGTGAGAACATATAAAACTATCCATAGAGGTGGTGAAACGATTTTGTTTATAGTTAGTCCATATTTAAATTATTTCCTCATATAATATGAAGTAAAGTATTAACTGTGTCAATCAAGATGAAATTGTCTACCGCAAATCAAGACACCCACAAATACAAGAGAAGATTATATATTAGTATTCAGATTACAATTTATATATTATAACATAAATAAGATTAATTTATATTCTCATATTAAGAGTTTCATCCTTCACCCTAGCAGAATTCAATTAGATGCTCATGATTTGAATAAAAACATGCATAATTTTATTAATAAAAAAAAAGAAATTACAACAAAGACCCAAAAATAAAACACGTAAGAGCTGAAACTCCACAAAATTTTAAGACAAATGTATGGATCAGACTGAAGAAAATGAAGCGCTGAACACCTCGATTTATAGAGAGGGCTCAGTACCTTTACGATTTCTTAATCTTTCTTTTTATTATTTTATTCTTTTTAGCTTTGGTTTATTTCAAACATTTGTCACAATCCACCAAAAAGGTGGATGGTAACATTTGAACTTTTTTTTGTCTAACAAAAATTACATGTGGTATATGTTGGATTTTTCATTAATTTCGACATTGAAAACATCATAACTATAAAATCTTACAAGGAGCAAAGTTGTAGATATTTAATTATTCTTTCGTATGGAACTAGAATTGCCTCAATCTGATATTAGAGTAAAATATTACGGCCAAAATATAAAACTTACGCAAGGCATAAATCACTATAAGAAAATGTACTTTTAGCGTCCAAATATTTAGCGTCGAAATCACTTTCGACGCTAATAATAAACTTTTAGCGTCGAAAATAATATTCGACGTTAAAAGTAGACAATTTGGCATCGAATATAAACTTTTGGTGTCCAAATGTCAAAATTTAGCATCAAAAATAATATTCGACGTCAAATTGTCTAATTTTAACGTCGAATATTAAAAACGACGCTAAAAGTAGTAATTTTAGCGTCGAAATATTTTCGACGCTAAATGTTTTCAACTATTCCCATTATCTTTGGCGTCAATATAAATTGCGACGCTAAATTTTATATTTTTAGCATCAAAAAACATATTTGATGCTGAAAATTTGACATTTAGCGTCGACTAAATTACGTCGCTAAAGGTTTATGACGATACCACCGACAGTCCGTTAACCTTTAGCGTCGAAATTTAATTGCGACGCTGTAGGCATTGCATTTTTGCATGTGAAACCCGATGGTGAGTCTCAGTTGGAGGCACTACCTTTTAAGTCACGGAAGCCGCGGGAAACGGACGTCGGAAGGGGAAATTCAGGATGAGTATGCTATCAAAGTCGTTTCACGTGTTCACTGTTTCCATTCGTGCTGCGTTCTTAAACGCTTTCGAACGTCAGGCAGATTGCGGGCGTTCGTGTCGCGTTCGAATTGGCGTTCGAACGGTATCGGTATTTCTGGTTTTGCTGTTAGCCTCATGCACCCTAGCCTAGCCCAAGCCCACTTAAAACACACCCAAATTAAATTAAATATTAAGTTAAACATTAATTAGATAATGTAATTAAATAAATAATTAATTAAGTCATATACCAAATTAAATAAAACAAATAAAATCTAAATAATCACCTACCAAAATAATAAAAAATACTTACACAAATTAAAGAAATTGCATGCCTAATAAATATAAATCAAATATATTATATACCAAACTTAACAAATATCATGCCTAATTAAAATCAATCATAACAAATTAAATATTTTGTATTCCTAATCTAGCCAAGATTTGTCCCCCCTCAATCTAATTCTTTCCTTGTTGAATACCAAATCAAATCCTCCTTTTAATGCCAAAATCCCTTCATTGTGAGACAAGGAGTAGCCCTAACCTTTCTCTATATAAGCAACCCCTAACCAAGACATGCACTCTCCTAGCTCATACACAAGACTTACACGAAAATCACAACACCAATAGCCCTAGCCACTCACGGCAATAGCAAGAAGAAAAACACAAATAATTCTCTTCATCTCCCCCACTCCACAACCGAAAACAGCACCCCATAAACCTCCACACATCACCGAAAATATACCCCCAAACAGCAGCCTATTTCCACCGAAAACAGCAGCCCATACACCTCTTAAAACACGCCAAAACAGCAGCCCGAATCACCCCCAAACAGCAGCCAAATCCTCTTAAAACAGTCCCTAAAATCACCTAAACCAGTAACTAAAAACTGTACTCTTAATCACCTAAAACAGTAACTAAAAAACTGCACTTAGAGCCTTCAAAAAACACCCAAAACAATCCATTAAAACACCAAAGCAGTGACCTGAACAGCAAGCAGAAATACAGAGGAAACAGTAGCAAAGTGGAGGCCAAACAACAGCAAAACGGAGGCCAAACAGCAAGCAAAATAGCAAAACAGTGAGCCGAGACGGTAAACCAGTGAACTGGAGAAGTTGCGGTGTGATAGCCCTTCCGACGGCCGTGAAACGCGAGTTCGAAAGTCGACATAAAAGGTTAGGCCTGAGGGTATTTTCCACATTCATTTTCTGTTTCATTTGTATTATTTATTGAATATTGCTTGCATGATTGTTGTGTTGAAATGCATGTTGTGGCCCTTGAGTAGATAAATATGCATGGATTATGAGATATGGTATGTTGTGGCTTTGGAATAAAACGAAAGATGTGTCAACTCTCGCGGTATATCGGATGGAAACCCGGACATAAATTTCATAGCCGATTTCGAATGGACGGTAGTATGATCTGTACTCGGGATACAACTCCACGTACCGTTTGAGTAAATGACACTTTCTTTTGTCTTATATTGCTTTGATTTATTTATTTTTCGTCATTTGAATTCTGCATGTTACTTTTGTGTGCGTGATTCAATCGAGCGCATGGGCTTAGTAAGTGCGATGAAAGGTCCCCTACTTGGAGGGGTTAAAATCCTTTACCACGATGTTTTGCCGCGCCGGTTGACGTGTGTTCGGTTGAATGCAAGATACGTTCAATCGGGCATACTAAGTTTGATATTATTGTTTTTAATTCTTTGTATGCATGATTCAATCAAGCGCATGGGCTTAGTAAGTGCGATGAAAGGTCCCCTATTTGGAGGGGTTAAAATCCTTTACCACGATGCTTTGCCGCACCGGTTGATGTGTGTTCGGTTGAATGCAAGATACGTTCAATCGGGCATACTAAGTTTGATATTATTGTTTTTAATTCTTTGTATGCATGATTCAATTGAGCGCATGGGCTTAGTAAGTGCGATGAAAGGTCCCCTATTTGGAGGGGTTAAAATCCTTTACCACGATGCTTTGCCGCGCCGATTGGTGTATACTCGATTGGATGCGAGATGAGTTCAATCGGATACGTGAGGTCCCACATTGTGGATTTGTTTGTCTGTGAATGTGTTGCATGCATCAGGTCTGGTTCCGTTCGAACGCGTTCTCGAACGCCACACGAACGTGAACCTTCTGTTTACCGTTCGAACGCGTTCTCAAACGCTACGCGAACGCGCACACATTTTCTTAGTTTCATCATGCATCAGGTCTGGTTCCGTTCGAACGCGTTCTCGAACGCCACACGAACGTGAACCTTCTGTTTACCGTTCGAACGCGTTCTCAAACGCTACGCGAACGCGCACGCATTTTTTTAGTGTTTCATGCATCAGGTCTGGCTCCGTTCGAACGCGTTCTCGAACGCTATACGAACGCGAACCTTCTGTTTACCGTTCGAACGCGTTCTCGAACGCTACGCGAACGCGCACCCACTGAACTGAGTCCTTTTCATCAGATTTCATACATAATTGTTCCTAGTAGCTATCCCTTCGTATGATGAATCTGATTGCTTCTCTGTGTTACGCAAGATTGTGTAGGTATCATTCATCTGTATTCCTCACATGTATGAGTACAATGTGTTTAACGTACTACAATTCATATATCCATGTCATGATAGCATTTGAGTATTATTTCTCGTGGTATATCGGATGGAAACCCAGACATAAATTCCGTAGCCGATTCCGAATGGACGGTAGTGCGGTCTGTACTTGGGATACAATTCCACGTACCACTTGGAAAAGTGTTCACATGTGTGCTTGTGTGGTTAATGTGTGTGCTTGTGTTTTTTTTTTATTTGAATACAATATGCCAATGAAGTCGTATGTTCGTTGCTACTTTGATGTATTTTCAAGCATGCAATCTTAGATGTGAAATATATGTAAATTCAGTTGTAAGTTTTATTTTTGTGCGTATGGATTTAGAAGCATGATACTCTTGGAAATAAGTGTTACTTAAGCTTGATTAAATTATTACACAAATCCTTTCATTACAAGTGACATAAGTAAAGGACCATTCCGAACCCAACGGTTTGAGGTCTTCCCTTGCGAGGGGTGAGTGCGGCCTTAAATCTCATTTTCCCGGTTCACACCGGGTGGCGACTCCATTATTCTCCGGTTTAGTCCCCCGTGGCTACTCCGTACTCCCAACCGGGCCGCGAGCCCGGGACAGCATGCGTCGCCCAGTTTCTATGTCCCACAGACACTGTAAATCGGACATTTAGCGTCGAATTTTGGTATTCGACGCTAAAACTATATTAAAATGCAGAATGCATAATGCCACCAACCCTTCTCCCCCCTCTGATTTTTCTCTCATCCTCTTCAATCTCTTCCTCTGCAATCTTACTCTCTCATCTGCAACCTCACAACTTTCCTACAAATTTTCAATAAAACTATAATTAATTTTCCATGATGTAAATCTTCTTTCATATATCTTTATTATTTTTCTTTATATTTGTAAAGAATAATTATATATCTCACTTAAGTATTTCATTTTAATCTTTGTAAAAAAATATGGTTTTCATTTTTTAAAATTATGTTTATTATATATTTTGTGTTAGTGGTTTATGATGCATATATGTAGATTAGTTAATTAACTAAATATATTTTAAATTATAAACTAATTAATTAATCAACTGAATATATATGTGTATGCTTAAATAAATAATTAATGAATTGGTTATGTTTTTGATATTTAGATATTTGGCTGAAATGGATAGAAATTGGATGAGCTCGGTGGATAGATTGAGTGTTGAATACCGTAATGGAGTGTATGAGTTCATGGAATCGGCAAAGCAACACATTGATGCAGAAGGTCATGTTCGGTGTCCATTTTGAATAGGAAAATGAAACAATTAGATGAAGTTCATAATCATTTATACATGCCGGAAATATCACCAACTTACCGTATGTGGATTTATCACGGTGAGCAGTATAATTCTCAATCACAGTTTATTGATTATGGTGAAGGGAGTAGTTAAGGGTGGCAACGGGCCGGGCCCAGGCTTTGACAAGCCCGGCCCGAGCCCGGCCAACAAAAAAAAAAAGCCCGGGCCCGGGCTTTTTTTAGGCTCGAATTTTAAAAATAAAAATTTAAAAAATTTAAAAATATACAAATATATTTACACTATATACAAATATAATTTATAAATAAATCACAAGTTTCATTGATAAATTAACAATTTAAATGCTAAAAACAAATAAAAATGATACAAACATATTAATATATATATATATATATATTAATTTTTTTTTTATTTTAGCCCGTGCCGGGCCCGCGCCGGGTTTTCATTTTAAGGCCCGGCCGGGGACTTTCGCCTCTCGGGCCGGGCCGCGGGCTAAACTGCCACCATTAGGAGCAGTAATTACAATCAACCTGCAAATGATGAGATAAACGATCCTTTGCATGACTTACAAGGTCCACAACTTGGTCATAGTGTTAGTGGTGACATACCAGTGTTAGATGGAAATGATCAAAATTTATTTAGTGAACTACTTGATGAGGCAAAAAAAATTCCATTTGAAGGTGCTGGAATGTCGATCTTGAATTTCATTGTGAAATTATTGCACATTAAAATGATCAACAAAATGACCAACAAAAGTATTGATATGATGCTAGGCTTACTGAGGCAAATGTTACCGGTTAGAAGCGAATTGCCTAAGTCGTATTACGAGGCAAAGAAAATATCGCGTGATCTGGGAATGGGATATGAATCCATTCATGCTTGTAAGTATGACTGTGTATTATTTCCTGTCGTGTATGAATCACTTGAATATTGTCCGATATGTGATGAAAGTCGGTACAAAGTCCGTGGTATGAGGAAGAAATTGCCTCAAAAGATATTACGATATTTCCCATTAATGCCCAGGCTACAGAGGTTGTTCATGTCACGACACACAGCGACTGACATGATGTGGCATCATGAAAAAATGATCGGTGCAGAGGGCGTACTCAAACATCTTACGGTTGGAACCGAGTGGAAGGAATTTGATGACATGACCCCCGTTTCACTGAGGACTCCCGTAATGTCAGGTTAGGTCTCGCCTCTGATGGTTTTAACCTGTTTGGGAATATGTACAACTCTTACAGCATATGGCCCGTTATTGTTATTCCATATAACTTACCTCCATGGAAATGTATGAAGGATCCGTTTATGTTTATGTCATTACTTATCCATGATCCACGTTCTCATGGTAAAGATATGAATATTTACTTGAGACCATTGATCGAGGAGTTACAAACATTATGGAATGTGGGTGTGCATACCTATGATGCAGCTTCTGAGCAGTATTTTCAGATGCATGCCGCATTATTATGGACCATTAATGATTTTTCAACTTATGGTTCATTATCTGGATGGAGCACTAAGGGATACATGACATGTCCAGTTTGTGCGGGTCAAACACCTTCGCAATGATTACAGAATAAAATATGATACACATGGCACATGAGATTTCTTGAGTTGAGTCATCCTTGGCGGAGAAGTAAATTATTCAACGGTCAATAAGAACCTCAGAGTATGCCCAGTCCATTGTCTGGATTCGACATACTTTGCCAACATCAACATCTCAGAGACAGCACACCAGAGAAACATCATAATAATAGAGATAAAAATCGAAAACGTCAACCTGAAGAGTTGAATTGGACAGGAAAAAGTATTTTCTTTGAGTTAGAATATTGAGGGAGTCTGAGTCTGCGATATAATTTGGATGTAATGCATATAGAAAAAAAACATATGCAAGAGTTTAATGGGCACACTCTTCAATATTCCGGGTAAGATGAAATACACTGTAAATACTAGATTGGACCTACAAGATCTTAGAATTCGCAGTGAATTGCATTTACAAGTCACTCCTCGAGGTCTTATTAAGCCACCTGCTAGTTACGTGCTAACTCAATCAGAGAGAATTATTCTGGGATTGGCTGAAAATGGTTAAATTTCCTGATGATTATGCATCGAATATTGGACGTTGGTTCAGTGATGATACAATAACGGGGTTAAAGAGTCATGATTGTCATGTGCTTCTGAAGATTCTGCTTCCTGTCGGGATTGTAATACGTAATACGATCCAGTATCGGATGTCACATGCTAGGCCCAGGGCTCGCTCTGTGTTTGCCCCGTACGAAGCATATATCGGATCTTGAGTAACTAATCTCTGTAATCGGGAAGTCATGACCTAGTCATACTATCCCGATAGCTGCAGCTTTAAGAGTACTAGTTTCGTATCCTGTGTGACCATCATCTCCATATGACTGAAGTGGTACTCCCATCTTGACATCACATCCAATACACTACGATTCTCAGTAAACCCAATACAGGCGTACACAGAACCTGTTAAAGCTCCAGACGACCAATACTAAAGTAAACTGATTGTCGCAAGTAATAGCGACGTAAGTCTCAGGTTAAAGATCACATACACCTACCCTGATTCGGATTCTCATAGACACATAGTCATACTACCAATGAGATTCCGAGTAGGTCTATCCAGAGCGAACTGTTCCCGGTCCAACGGCTAATAGAACCTCTTATTACACTTGCATAAGTATCCAATACCTAAATATATGAGAACTATGTCGTTAAGCTTCCATAACGCGCACAAGTGTAATACTAGTCTATTCCGCATTATTAATATCCAGTCTCGATAATACTTCGACTATGGATATTTAATGATTAAACCGTTCGTGGATTAATACTGTCTCATATCTTATTAATCCGATTTAACCATATGGACTTTTATCATTAATATATATCCAAGTAATCTAATTACAATAATGATAAAATAGCAATTTCATTTTGTCACATAGATAATTTGTACAAAAACACAATGTTCTTTACAAATAGTAATGCTATGGGTCATAACTGTCCAACATAATCATGAAATCTTGGATCTATACAAATACAAAGAAGAAAAAAAGTGAGATTTAGAAAATAAAATAAAAAATAAAAAGTTAAGAGAAAAGAAAAAAAAATTCAAGAATGTTAAATTATTATTTTATCTACTAAATTATATTCCCGACAACGATACAAAAACTTGACACACTCATAAAATGGTTTACTCCGAAGTATAAAAGCGTTGAAGTAATGAAATAACACAGTAAGTCCAAAGTCGATTCACATGGAATAAATTTAGTAAAATAAAATAACAATTCGAGTAACAAAAAAAAAAGCTGAATTAATTGAAGTGATGAACAATTTTTAAATTGGAATGCTACAATAAATTAAAATACTAGGGTATAAGGATTCACTCTTAATATTTTAATATAAAGAAATCTTACTTTTTATAATATATAATCTATCATTATTACCCAATTAATTTATTTCAATATTTAATTATGTCAAAACATATAAAAAACATCCATAAATATGGTGATACAATTTGTCTATAACTAGTCTAAATAGGTACTCAATTATGTCAGAACTTATAAAACCATCCATAAATGTGGTGGTGATACAGTTTTGTTGATAATTAGTCGAGATTTAAATTACTCTCTCCTATAATATGGGGTAAAGTATTAACTGTGGCAATTAAGATGAGATTGTCTACAACGAATCAAGACATCCACAAATAAAGAGAAGATTAAATATTAATTTTTAGATTATAATTTATATATTATATTATAAATAAGATTAATCTATATTCTCATATTAAGAGTTTCACCATTCACACTAACGGAATGCAATTAATTACTCATGATTTGAATAAAAACATGCATAATTTTATTAATTAAAAAAAATTACAACAAAGTCTGAAAAATAAACTCGCAAGAGCTGAAACTCCATAAATTCTTAAGGTATTAGTATGGAGCAGGCTGAAGAAAATAAGATGCTGAACACTTCTATTTATAGTACAACACCTCTATGATTTCTTAATCTTTTTTATTATTTTATTTTTTTGTTAATAAAAATTAAATGCAGCATACATTGGCTTCTTCATCATCAATTCCAACCTTGAAAACATCATAACTATAAAATCTTGTAGAGAGTAAAGTTGTAGATATTTGAGTATTCTTTCATTTGGAATTGAAATTGCCTCAATCCGATATCGGAGTAAAAAGTTATGGCCAAACACAAAAATTGCGCAATGCAGAAATTTCCGAAATTGTATACCGTTAGAACACCTTTTTAAATTTATGGCCTCTAAAATCCAAATGTTAAGTCCATTTTTCTAATTATGCATCCAAAGTATTATTTCACCTACATAAGAAATAAAAATCACAATAAAAATATATAAAACAAATATTTCATTATTATTTTACAAATATATTAAACTAAACGGATTAATGAAACTATAAGTATACAATGATTAATTTCTTTTTTATTAAATGTATATTTTTTAGTGTTATCTATACGCATATACATACATACATATATACACACATACATACATACATATACACACATATGATATACTTTTTTGTTTTGACTTTCTATGTTCATGGTATAATTTCTCATTATAATCTCAAAACAATGAGAGAATTTTATAAATAATAAATTTAGTGGTTTGTCATGATTTTATAATTTCATATTCCTAAAATATCCTTAATAAAATTTTAATATGATAATTTTACCTTATTAAATATATGATATTAATAAACAAAAATATTTACACTTACCTCTCTCGATAATTTTTATCATGGTTTGTCATGATTTTCAAATATTTTTTTTTTTAATTATGAATGTGATTTTTCAGTAGGTGAATTTTTATGACTTTCATTGAATCAAATTTATAGGAAAAAAAATTGATTTTGGATTGAATATGATTTTGTATGAATTTATGTATTTGAAGACATTTTAATCATTTTTGAAACCATACTATATCATCAAACCAAACAAAAATATATTACAATTTTCTCAAACATCACCGTACAATACATTACTAAATCTAGGGGTGTGCATTAATCGATTTTAACTGATTATTCGAACCGTTATGACCCATTTTTTTATAACGGTTCGGTTATTGTGATTAAATCGGTTTTTGCGGTTAAAATTTTTAACTTTTTCGGTTATTCGATTCGGTTACGGTTATGAGATTCGTATAACCGAACGACCGATTAACCGAAATATATACATGCTTCAAATCATGACTTTAAAGATTCATGACTTCGCAAACTCAGCACTGAAAATCAGAAGAAAAATGGCATTGGCTTGAAAAATATGTAAAGATTATACAACCGACAAGCTCAAATTTATTTATTACTAAACGTAAGATATACAAACATACACCAATATTTAAATACATACAAGACTTTGCTTAATTAAACAACCCAATAAGAAGTAAGAACAAAGATTTAATTGACCCACCAATCACGGATGGGCTACCCTCCTTTTGCTTTTATCTCCTTTACATTCTTTTAATGATTAAGATTTTGCCACATATCATAAAATCAATCTAATGGATATTACTTTGACAACAAATTAATGAATTTCATAAGTGGCTTAGCCAAAGCCAAGCCAAATTATAAGCCAAAAATAAAACACTTTTTCTCAGCTCACTTATAAGCCAAAAATAAAGGAGATTTCTTCTCAGATTCATCAATCAGCTCACAAAATCTATCCCACTATCATATTTGATTTTGGCAGAGAAGTGATTCCATCGGCAGGAAACTTGAAGAGTTGGGCTCACAAAATCATTTATCAAATAGCAACTACTTCGAGTTGTTTGACAGAGAAGAGATTGCTAAGAAGGTGGAGATTGTGTCCATTGATAAAACGGGTTTGACATAAAATCTGGGTTTGATTCGCTCTTGAGAGTGAGGAGTTGGGGGATTCTGCATCTGTTGGCTGCTGCTGGTTCGCTTATTGGCTCCTGTAGGTAGGTTGTATTGCTGGCTCTGGTTGTGGTCCATTGTCGGTTCTGGGTATTGATGGCAGAGAAGGGGTTGCTAAGAAGGTGAAGGAAACTTGATTCAATTTTTGGGTTCATTTTTGTAATTACATAGACCAGTTTGATTTTATGAGTTATAATAATCGGTGCTTGTGTAATTTAAAGATGAAGATGGGTTTGATGAAGAAGATGATTTGGAGTTGAATGATGAGCGCGAGTGTCGGGGTTTTGATTTTGCAGTGATCATATATGTGCTGCGTTTTGATTTGCACATGGAATTGGGATTGGGATTGGATTTTTTTATTATTGAATTGGTGGAGATTGTGAGCATTAGCACTAATTGGTTTCTGGGTTTTTTTTTCCTTTAATCTTTTTGTTTGTGAAAATGAAAAATCTGGTGATTTGGAGGCTTGAAGTTTGGTCTTTCTCAGAGCTCATATGTTTTCTGTAATGTTTTTGAATAAGAAATTTAAAAGCTCTCACAATCATATTACGAGCCTTGGAGACTCCTTGATTTTGGGGAAAAAAATTAATTCTTTCACTACAATCATTAAATGCTATTAATTTAAACCCCAAGTGATTTTTACCTCCAGCTTGAATTGCCATTAACTCATGGGCTAGCCTCGGCCGGATGCCTGCATCGTCTGTATCACCACACTCTATTTGGTGGAACTGGTTAATTTGCCTATGTGATTTAAGCAAGTGTACTTTAGATGGCGTAATCAAAGGGTGAGTATGACGTGGATTCCAATTCCATGTCCACCACTTCTCGTTTGATTGTCGTTGAACGGAAAATACAGCTTCACATCCACATCTTGTATGTGCTCGTTCCCTTTGCACCTCCAAATTTATTTCTTTCCTATGCCCTTCCTTGCTGCACACCCAAGTCCTAATCTTCCACTCTTTTGTACCACGATATAAGTGCCACCTTGTGTATGAGTGCTAAACCCAGCTACTCTCGCATATTGATTATACCAATCTTTAGCATGTTCTAGACTCGTCCATTCCAAAGACCAAATACTGATAAGCTCCCCATTTTCTGACTGAACTAATTCATCTGTAAGAATAAAATTTATATATTTGATTGATACAAGTCCCACAATAATAATAATAATAATAATAATAATAATAATAATAACAACAAGAAGAATAACCTTCCGGTGTTGAGGTAAAACCGAGACTCCATCTATCTTTATTACAATTTTTTCCATCCAAGCATGCCATAATTACTTGGATTTTTCACTATTTGGGAGATAATTATTCGAGGAATAAATTTCCTAAATCGCCTTGAAACCAAAACAGTCGTCAACAGTTTCCATTAATGCCCATGGATTTTGCTTAAATTGCAGCCTGCAGGTATTCAAAAGTTTAAATCCCATCAAATGCATCAGGGTAAAACTGTCCAATGGAAATTTAAATTGGACAAAAATAAGGGATATTTTGGACATTTAAAGTAACATAAAGAAAAGGAAAGTCAGTAGCAGTGGGCAAGAGAGAGACAGAGAGACGTTAGTGTTAGTTTTTTCCATGAAGAATGCTGTTGTCTGTTAAATGGCTTGTTTACTTTATAAAATCTGAGAAAATAGATTTTAGTCATGGAAATAAGAATTAAGAAGTTGAGAAAGTCAGCAGAGTATATATTTATTTCCATGAAGAAAATGTGATTTAAGCAAGGTACCTCAAGAATAAACCCTTCAAGTTCCCTGCTGATGGAACTCGGCATCCCTTCTCTGCCAAACAACTGGAAGTAGTTATAGTCTTGATTTGCCCTCAAGTTTCCTCCACCTTCTTAGCAACCCCTTCTCTGCCATCAATACCCAGAACCGACAATGGACCACAACCAGAGCCAGCAACACAACCTACCTACAGGAGCCAATAAGCGAACCAACAGCAGCCAACAGATGCAGAATCCCCCAACTCCTCACTCTCAAGAGCGAATCAAACCCAGATTTTATGTCAAACCCGTTTTATCAATGGACACAATCTCCACCTTCTTAGCAATCTCTTCTCTGCCAAACAACTCGAAGTAGTTTCTATTTGATAAATGATTTTGTGAGCCCAACTGTTCAAGTTTCCTGCCGATGGAATCACTTCTCTGCCAAAATCAAATATGATAGAGGGATAGATTTTGTGAGCTGATTGATGAATCTGAGAAGAAATCTCCTTTATTTTTGGCTTATAAGTGAGCTGAGAAAAAGTGTTTTATTTTTGGCTTATAATTTGGCTTGGCTTTGGCTAAGCCACTTATGAAATTCATTAATCTGTTGTCAAAGTAATAGCCATTAAATTGATTTTATGATATGTGGCAAAATCTTAATCATTAAAAGAATGTAAAGGAGATAAAAGCAAAAGGAGGGTAGCCCATCCCCACCAATCATCTCAAACAAAAGAGATGAGTTGGGAGGTTTAGCAAATATATGGCTTAAATTCGTACGTACATGAGTTGAGTTCGCAACTAGCTAGATACCTAATTACATGCATATAACTAGACCCGGCCACGGTTCCGGTTCGGAACCGGAACCGAACCGGTTGGAACCGAAGGTTCCGGTTCCGGAACCGAACCGAAATGGGACCGGTTCGGTTGGGGTTCCACCTAGGGGTGTCAAAACGAATCAACGAATCGAATTTGTATCGAATCCTAAACGAATCGAATCAAAATATGACAGATTCGTATTCGATTCGTTTATTAAACGAATCTTAATATCAGAATTCGTATTCGATTCGTTTATTAAACGAATCGAATACGAATATTCGTTTATTCGTTTAGTCAATGATATTATTTAATAAAATAATTTACCACACTTGATTTATATTAATTCTTCATAAATATATACATATAAAATATGTAATTAATATATTTACTAAAAATATCTCACCAAATATCGAAAATATTACTTTTTATATGATAATTAGTTATAATTTATCGAATCTTAATTGAAAATTAACAAGAACTAGTAAATAAAAATAATAAAACGAATCCTAAACGAATAAACGAATCAATGAGCTTAAATTCGTATTCGATTCGTTTAATAAACGAATCGAATCGAATTGACCCATTTATTAAACGAATCCATTTTTCCAAACCCGTATTCGCTTTAAAGCGAATCGAATCGAACGAATAAACGAATCCTGACCCAAATTGCCACCCCTAGTTCCACCCCAACTCGAACCGGTCCGAACCGGTGGAACCGTCGGACGGTTCCAACCGGAACCGAACGGTTCCGGTTGGAACCGTCGGGTTCCTGTTGGAACCGTAGGGTTCCAACAGCCCCCAACGGCTAGTAGCCGTTGGGGGCCTAATTCCCCCAACGGCTACTGCCGTTGGGGGATGCAGGGAGCCGTTTGGCCCTGCCAAACGGCTCCCTGCCAAAAAAAAAAATAAATAAAATTATAAAAATTTTTTTTTATTATATAAAATAAAAATTACTAATGTACCCCTAATAACGGTTATATTTAGGGGCATTTTTGGTATCAAAAAAATTCTAAAATTCTATAAATAGGATTCATTTTTCATAATTTCATCACACCAATTTCTCAACTCTCTCATTTTCTATAAATCTCTTATTCTCAATCTTACTTCAATACAATTCTCTTTTTTAGTTGTTAATAATTTGTTATCATTCGGCATTCGCATCGCAATTATTCAAATGGCAAGCTCATCCGAGAACATAATGTCAAATATGCCGACCCAAGAGAGCGGCCCCAGTGTCAGTGCACAATCACGGAGAAGAGAAGTTAAGGCTCGGTCCTCCGATATTTTCAAAATTCATTTTAATTTGGAACGCCTAGACGATGGTTCACAACGAGCAATTTGCAACTATTGTGGGGTTATCTATAAATTTTCTGGTGGATACGGAAATATGATCAAGCACATGGAGAAACATCATCCGGTTGAATTTGACATTGATACGACGCAGACTCAAATGGCCAGGTACGCATCATCTAGTAGAGGTACGAGTAGTGTAGATTTATTTAAATATTCTGATGCAAAAAATAGAGAAGAATTTGCGAAATTAACATGTATGGCACATCTTTCTTTAAGCTTTGGTGAAAAACTTCATTTTACTAATTACGTGCATAATGCTTTAAACCCTGCTGCATGTAGAATGACTCGAAACACAACAAAACGTCATATTTTCAAATTATAAAGATGGTAAAATTATTTTAAATGAAATATTTAAAGAGATGAAAGGTCGTATTTCTATATGTTCTGATATTTGGAGTGACCATTGGCAAACACACTCATACATGGGTGTGACTTGTCATTGGATTGATGCATCATTTACCATGCAAAAACGACTCATTGCATTTAGAGTTTTTGATGACCAACATACTGCACATAATATTTATAGAATGATGAAGGTAATTTTGATGAATATGGTTTAGGAGAAAAATTTTTAACAATTGGATTTGATAATGCATCTGCAAATACTGCATCCATCAATGATTTAAAAGAAATATGTCAACCAAATTTAGGGGGTCGATTTTTTCATATTCGTTGTACATGTCATGTCCTAAACTTATGTGTGCAAGACGGTCTAAAATTATTATCTCCTTTCCTTGATCCTATTAAAACGGCACTTAACTGTATTTGGTCATATTCTCAAGTTAGGAGGGAATGGACCAAGTTTTGTAAAATAAATGGTATTAAACCGATTAAATTTTCTAGAGATGTTCCAACACGTTGGAATTCTACTTATTTTCTTTTATGTCAAGCACTTCAATACAAAGATGCATTATGTAGTTTTTTTTCTCAACATGTTCAAAATATCACACTTTATCCTAGTCAATGGGATATTTGTGAAAGAATTTTAGATATTTTAAGAGTTTTTAATGATGCTACTTTAGTTTTTAGCGGTGTTTATTATCCCACTGCACATTTATTTCTTCTTGAGAGTTTGAATATTGTTGGCACTCTCGATGAACATGTTGACAGTGACGACCCTAATGATATTGTTTTGCTCGAAGCCATTACTGTTATGAAGGTAAAATGGTTGAATTATTTTAGAGAAATTCCTTTACTTTATCTTATTGCTGCTGTTTTTGATCCTAGATTTAAATTAGAAGGTTTGAATGGTGGTTTACAAGCTTACTATGGTTATTTAGGAATATTAGATGACATTGATATTACGAGCATAATGACGAATTTAAGAAGTGATTTAATTATTTTATTTAATGATTATATTGTAAGATATAACTTAGGAACAATAGGTCAATCTAGTAGTAGCGAACCAGTAATTCAACAAGACTTAGCGCAGGGGATCGTTGGTTATTGCAACGAAATAAAAAATCTAGGGATACGACACAACTAATAACCCTGAATTAGATAATTATTTATCTACAAATTTTGAGTTTTCTAATGAAAGTTTATGCAGTAAAAATTTTAAAATCCTTGAATGGTGGAACCGGCATCAAAATATATATCATGTTTTATCTATTATTGCTAAAGAGATATTGGCAGCACCTATTTCCACCGTTGCGGTTGAGCAAGCCTTCAGCTTGGGAGGTAATATATTGGAAGCTAGGCGATCTTCATTACATCCAAGCACTCTAGAAGCAACAGCTTGTGTGGATGATTGGACTCGAGCTGATCTGAGACGACAAGAAGATGCCCCCGATGATTTTGAAGATTTGTTCGATAATGCTTCTGCAACAAGTGCAAGCGGAAGCTGCGGACCCGGAGCCGAAGGATCAACTGATAATGATGATTGATAAATGTAAAATTATAATTTACAAAGGGGATATGTCTTAAACTTGTAATGGAACTACGTGAGCTTTGATTCCTCTCACCTTGGAGGATACGTAGACAACTTAAATTTTTAAAAAATTTAAGCTCAAGCTCTTCAATGTAATAATTTTTTTTTATTTATAAAATTAATCTCATTTTTTTAATTAATAAATTTTTTTTATTTAAGCTTTGACTCCTCTCATTTTTTATTTTAATTAATAAAAAAAAGAAGGAACCGAACCGAACCGGAACCGAACCGTTCGGGTCCGGTTCGGTTCGATTTCCGGTTCCACACTTGTGGAACCAGAAACCGGCCGGTTCGGTTCGGTTCCGAACGGAACCGAACGCCGGCCGGGGTCTACATATAACTGATAATGACTTCAAGCGCGCAGCAGCACAAGTGGAGCAATCGCAGCCAGCAGGAGCAGCGCACTTGCAAAAAGGCCTTACCAGTTCCAATAACATCAGTCTTACTAATTTCACAAAACTGGAGATTGATTAATAAATTAATTACCTTTCGTTGCAAAAGACACTGCTAATTCCTCTTACATCTGCCATATTAATTAATTAGTTGAATGATGAAGCTGCATGAGATATTATTTTATATATGTGTGTTTTTTACATGACTTTAATTTGTTTTTAAACATGTGGCGTAAAAGAGTTTTATGAGATTAACACGTGGCATGAATGGCTCATGCACTAGAAATCATGCATACACGTAGCCCAATAGAGTTTTGATTGGGCAGATGAAAGAAATTTGATCGAAACGAAGCATGTATGAGTAGTTTCTGTACATATCCGTTCGAGTCATCACTTCATGATAGATTCGGCCACGATTTTGATTCGGAATCGAAATTGAATCAGAACCGAACCGTAAGGAATTGTCCTGTTTCGATTCCTTAACCGAAATCGAAACCGATTTCATATGGTTTAGTTAGAATTCTCACCATAGTCGAACAGTTGGAACCAGACGGTTCTAATATTAGTAAAATAAAATTTAAGTTCATATAAATAATTTTTTTTAAGTTCAAATTCTTTATTTTATTTTTAATTTAAGTTTTTAATTTAATATAATAAAATTCAAATAAATACTTTTTTTTTTTTTTATATTTATTTGGTAATAATATCCAATTATAATTTTTTTAAAAAATTAATTAATTTCAATTTTTTTAAAAAAATAAATTGAACCGGAAATGTTCGGTCTGATTCAGATTCGGTTAACAGTTACGATTCCACAATCTTGTGGAATCATAATCGAACCGAAATGATCCGGTTCGATCACGGTTCCACAAAATTGGGAATCATAACCCTTTGATTCAGTTCCGATTTGAAACCGAATCTAACCGATGATCACCTCTACTTCTGGACTTGGGGTTTATGCGTGTGAATTCAATTCTCACTTGATTCACGGGTGGCCTCACACGTGTGGAAAATGAAAGACCCTAAATTTAAGAAAAGATTAATATTTATTATAATAAATATATTTAAAAAAATTATATTTTATCAGTAAAAGATTAAATATTTTAAAAGCACGTGTATGACCTCCAAAACTCAATATCATCCTTAAATTTCGATTGTTCAAGAATAATTTAGTCTCTTTTCATTCTTCCTGCCATCATTTTTAGTAATAAAATTCTTTTAATGTGGGAGATCTTTTTCCAGTATGGAAGGCCAGCCCTAAGGTATCAATATACTTATGTCAATTATTATTAGTCTAGCCATATAATCTACTAAGTTTTTCGGCAATTCTCTCTTCCATGAGGTCATTTATCTACTTTACGGAAAGTTTAGAAATCCGTATACTCTCGCATGATTTTATCTCGTACGAATCTCACCCACATAAGAGTGATTATGGCCAACATTATTTTTCAAAAAATATTGGTGTTATGACTTGAACATGAGAAAAATGAACATAACTTCTGATATTTGATAAAACAAATCGAAACCTCTAAATGTTTAAAAACTAAACAAACCCTGCTATTATAATAACTCTCTTAAATATTAACTTTATTTATCATTTTACTATTTTATTCCTTATGCAAAACTTAAATGCTAGGAAATACTTCTAAAAAAATACTTAGAAAATATGAATAAATTAAATGATGTAAAATTAAATGTCTTGCACCTTTTAAAATTTCATTTAATTCAAATATTTTAGTTTTTCTCTATTATTAATCATTAAGGATATTTTAATTATTTTACTTAATTCATATTTCCTAAACATTTAAATTTTCCATAAAAGGCAAAATATAAAAATGATAAATAATTATAATATTGAGATTTTATTTAATTTTTAAATATGAGAAGATTTACGATTAATTTTTTCAAATATAAGAGACTTATGCTAATTTTCCCCTTCCATGAATCTTTAAAGTCATGATTTGAACTTCTAAGGTTGTAAGCAAATGAACCTTGGACTTAAATTCTAAATCATTTTTAACCAACATAAAATGACATAAAATTAAAATTTAAATTAAAATAAAAAAAAAAAAAAAAATCAATGGGCGTGCCCTCAGTGGTGCATGTAAAGCTTTATGCAATGGATAACCACTACATGCACCAACCGAAAAAAACTGCCAATTTTAAAAGCATTGAAACGAGTAACCGCCCACACCACTCTACATAAGCACACACCCCACCATTGTTGCACTTTTTTCCCCTCTTCATCTTCAAAAAATTTGCATGTCATTTTTGCATTTGCTATCACAATCATTGCATGATGATCAACAACACAACTTCTGATCCTGATTTTCTCTTCTCATCTTCACCATCACACAGAATCATCACAAATTATGCTTCATCTTCTAGCCCTTATGCAAATCACCAAAGTGCCAGCAAAAAAAGGTCCAAATTGATGAAAATTGATGCCAATCCCACTTCATCATGTTCTGCTAATGTTTCCAAGCCAAAATATGCTAAGAAACCTGACCCTGCTGCACCAAAAATCACTAGGCCTTGTAGTGAGTGTGGCAAGAAGTTTTGGTCATGGAAGGCACTTTTTGGGCACATGAGATGTCACCCTGAACGCCAGTGGCGTGGCATTAACCCTCCTCCAAATTTTAGCAGATCCGTTTCGCCTGTTAAGGAAGTAACCAATGTGGAAACTGTAATGACTGTGGAGGATCATGAGGTTGCAGCATGCTTGTTGATGTTGGCTAATGGGGATGGTGGTGTTGGTAATAGTAGTAGTAGTGCTTTTCAACAAGGGGTTCAAGTTCAAGATATTAATGAAATAAATTTGGGTGGGGTAAGTTGTAGATTTGAGTGCAGCAGTTGCA
Source organism: Zanthoxylum bungeanum (assembly GCA_019454045.1). Classification (NCBI taxonomy): domain Eukaryota; kingdom Viridiplantae; phylum Streptophyta; class Magnoliopsida; order Sapindales; family Rutaceae; genus Zanthoxylum; species Zanthoxylum bungeanum. The sequence goes on from SKCR01032841.1 coordinate 48,177, forward strand.
AGAAAGTGTTTGGTTCACATCAGGCCTTGGGGGGACACAGGGCTAGTCACAAGAATGTGAAGGGTTGTTTTGCGATAACTCGAAGTGGTGATGGTTGTGAGATTGATCATGATCATTGCAGTGATGGGATAGTGAAGGAGAATGTGGATGATGAGAGGAATATGATGATGGTTTTAGGGAACAAGTGTAATATTTGTTTTAGGGTGTTTTCAAGTAGACAAGCACTGGGTGGGCACAAGAGCTGTCAGTGGGAGAGAGGAGAACAGTCATTGTTGAACCCAGGGCTCAATCTTTTGGACCTAAATTTGCCTGCTCCAGTTGATGATGATTCTTCCTCTTCTTCATATTCTTCAGGGCTCACTTTGGATTTGAGACTGGGCTTATGAATGGAGATTGAACCATTTTAATTTATTTTGTGGGGTTTGTTTTACTTTACTCATTGTTATGTGATTTGTGTAAGCAAAGATTAGTGTATTCTATAACATTGACATGGTTACTGTGGCTCCATAATTGGGAGACAGAATTATGTGCTTTATAAACAAATTTGGAATATATTTGTAACTTCTGATTACTAATAAATTATAAAAGTTGTTTGTGTCATTTGCTGAGTAGCTTGGTCATGTATTATTTAATTAATCTTTAGTTAGATTCAAGAGTTTGATCTCAAGAATCTTAAGAGTTAGTAGCAGCCATGTGAACAAACATGTATAATTATTGAGAAATTTAGTTATGTGGTCCTGTGTGTGACTACCAATATGCAGCATCTCGATTAATCTTGTAGAAAATGTAAAGTGGTTGGACGCGGCAACTTGAATCAGGGAAAACTCGGTGTTGCTCATCTGTCTGAGAATATATAGATACAGATCTGTAGTAAAAGCAGAGTTAAGATAACAAAGCACATTGTTCTGTGAAGTAGATATGTTTAGACTCATTCATAATTCTAACTACCAATAATGCAGAACATGCTTGGATTAAACTATTATGATAATCGTTTTCTGTTGTCCTTGCTCTTGAAAATGTAATCTAACTACCAGTAATGGCACTTGGTACACACATTTTGTACTTCTTTCTTGTTATTCGATTTCTTTCAAGATTTTTCTGATCAATGTTTGGTTTAGATTAGTTTGTCCAAATTTAGATCAGTGCGTATAATTAGGTAACCCATGAAACATTCTGATGAACTGTCAATCAATTTAGTGCCAAGATTAAATAAGAGCTAAGGACCACATTTGTTCATTGGGTTGCAAGAATGAGACAATGGCATAGTTTTAAGCTCAAGTCCAAGCCTTCTTTTACAAATGGAAATTAAGCAGAAGTGTTTGGCATTTTCAATAGAAGCCCTTTTGGAAGGATTAATATTTGGTAAGCTCAATGGGATCAAGACTTTGATTTGGTGATTTTTTATTTTTTATATTAAAGTTCCATTTAGCCCACAACGTCTAAATAATTATAAGTTAAATAATAAGAGTGTCCAATAATGCAGCAGTTGGTGGCAGGTTTTCTGCACAGGGAAATGCTCAAGAAAGAGTTAATGATTTGAAGTGATTCCTGATTCTCTGATTACAGAAGAGGCCTGAGCTACTTTAGATTGTTATAAATCTGATGCATTTTATATTATTCGGTGCACTGGAAGACTGTGCAAGCCATCAAACTACTGACTGAAGGTTTACAACTTCCATGAATATTATATTATATGGTGGTTGAAGGTACATTGATACTTTCAAAGCCCATTGGTACATGGCTATGTTACATAGTGACAGAACCAGAAGTTGTGCTTTGCATATCTTCTCATATCTTTTTGGCTTCAGATACTGAATCATTCTTGTTATCATTGAATACAGATTTGGACAAGTTCTGCTTGAATGTTAAACAATATTAACATGTCATTTCATCTTAGCTTACCTACTCAACACCTTGCTTACAAGTACATCATTTCTTAATACCATTTCCACATTGCCTATCTGTCCAGTTGATAACTACGTTGAGTTTCTATCTAAAATTTGTTTAGCAAAAAAGATTAGCCCCCTAAATGATAGGATTTAAAAAAAAAAAAAAAAAAAATCAATGAATCTTCTTTGATTCTACCTTAATTTCAATAGTTTTGATGCAATAAGGGTCCTCCCAGTATCTTGCTCTGATTCAATCAACTCATGTGATCCTGTTCAAAGAACACTATGAGGTGTACACATTCATATATTAATAATTCACAACAGAGTTCTGACTCTGGTAGCAATAATGTTCATTTGAACTATTCTAAGTCAACTACCTTCATCTGATTAACAATCCAACAAATGTCATGATCTGAAGTTTTAAGGGTTAAGATTGATCACACATCAGATACTATCCCTGCCCATGCCCCCAACAAGATTAAAAATAATCTCCATTGACCCCACTGCTAGTATAATATTCAAATGATGGAATCTCCATTAGAAATATACAAATATTTCAGTATTGAATCCATTAGTATCTTGCATTGATTCTATTGGCTCGTGTAACCCACGTTTGTAACGCAATGTATATTCAAACAGATACCAAGAATATTTATATACACAAAAATGTCACTGTAACTCAGCTAAGACTTTATCGCCTACAGATGCATTATATAATCACCTCCAGATCCCCAGAATAATTTATTGCTAATTCTTCTGGATGTGGAAGCAACATTAACATCAGCAAAGTTTGAAAATTATTAACTTCTTTCTAGTATTTTCCTTTGAAAGCGACTTAGAGATGGATTATTTCCACTTTTAAACTTTTATCAATATGTACATGCAAGTAAAAGATCATGAATCTATTTAGTACCTGTATATACTGCCTATTTGATCTGGCAATAAACCATAGCATATTATCTCACAATGGACTTGTTGGCACAAACTATGAAAATATGATTTTTTTTAGGATTCAAATAGAAACTAAATTATCTATTAAAGATAAGTTGGAGTATTAGGTATTGATGTATTCTTATAAGAGTTTGAGACAGTCGGAGATTTTAACTGCTCCGCTTAAGCCCAGAAATGGTGGTTTGGCGGCGGGATTTCCAACGATTCCAAAAAAGGAAAAAAAAGAAGTATTGCTAGGAAAATGATGCAAATACCAAAGCTTGAGCATATTTATCAGTTATGTCCAAATCATATGCAAGTGTAGCATGTTGGTTAAAGGAGTTGATACACAGTTATTGAGACACTATAAGCATTGTTTGGGAAAGGTCTTGATCTACTTAGCCTTACCATTGTTTTTCACAGAGGCTATTTCTACAAGAGGAACACAAATATTCACAGTCAAAAGATTTAAAATAAATTAAAGAGCTCTTCAAGCATAAGATGCTACTGCATCTGACAAGATGCTGAATCCATCAGAGAGGCCTAAGGAGGAACCATTAGATGAGTCAGATTCAACAGATTATGAATAAACCATACATATACTAATCAAGAATAATTAAGCTTTAACAAAAGCTTTTTGTGTGGAAAGCATGTAAGGAAATCCATCACTAATCTTTTTCGGATATTATAATCTCATTTTAATTTTCTTTTTGGTGCATTGTTTAGTCTTAAAAGTGTGTTTTACAGATACATCAACTGACATAAGGTATGTGGTAAGGCAACATATAAAAATCTTGATAAATTTAATCTTTGCTATATAGGTTGTGGCATTTTATAACATTTTATTTCATTTTCAATGACATAATCAAAGAAATTATAATATTAGACCATTTTGATTTTATATACAACTAGCTTTCTCTATGATATGCTAATTTAAGATCAATCAAGGTTCGTTGATAAGAAATCTCATAATCATATGGCTGTAAAGCAAAGAAATAGTTGAGTTCTAGTTGATGCATCACATTGTGAAAGAACCCATTTGAATTTAAAAAGTAGTTTATGTAACTGGGGGTGGCAATGATTCAACTTCAACAAAAATAAAAATCCAGGATCTGGTGATAATGATATTGACTTGCAGGTGAAGTTTTGTGAGGGAGTGAATAATTGATTATTCAACTTGATCAAATAGTTTATATTTGATTGAGAAAATTTTAATGGTTTCCTCAAAAGCAACATCAGTAGGGCCGTCTCCAAGGGGCGTGGTTTGTTGGTGTAGGACTTAGGATCTCACATTGAGGTCGTTCGAATCCAGGGAGTACATTTATTGTAAGAGCCTGTAACAGCCGGGATTTTACGTGCTATGCTTAAGCTCAGAAGGAGTGATTTGGCGGTAGGTTTCCAACGATTCAAAAAAAAAAAAAAAAAAAACATCAGTAGGGCCTGCTGGACATGTTCAATCAATGAGAATTTAGCAGGCACTTCATATATGAAATCTAAATTTCATCTTTCTGCTAATCTGGAATCTGAAGTCACGACTCTTGAGGATTCCACTTCAGTACATTATGAAGTAAATAATATATTAATATAATGTTGGCAAATGGATCATCGTAAATGTATGCGGCGAATTGTGCAGGAACATGAAGAGGCCATGGCCCCATAAAATTCACAGAGACAGTAATAAGAACATGGCTCACATTAAGTGACCCTTGCAGATACATTTCTTATTACTTAATGTGATGAATCGGCTCAACTAGTCAATATTTTCTGCTTTAGTGGCCCAACCCAGCCACGGTTTCGGTTCGGAACCGAAATCAAACCGGAATCGTTCGGTTCCGGTTTTTTCTGGTTCCGTACAGTTCGATTAGGGTTCTCACCCTAGCTGAACTGTTGGAACCGGACGGTTTCAATATAATATAAATAGTTTTTTTTTTTAAGTTCAACATATTTATTTTATTTTTAATTTATTATAATAAATTTCAAATAAATAAAATATTTTATTATATTTATTTGTTAATAATATCTCTTACATTTTTTTTAAAAAAAATTATTTTCTATTTTTTAAAATAATTTTTAAAAAATTAAAAGGGAACCGGAACCGTCCGGTTCGGTTCCAGTTCCCGGTTCCACATTCTTGTGGAACCGGGGGATAGTTTGGTGATGAGCTTATAATTAAGATATTTCAACCTTAATGGGTTGTCTCAGTGGTAAAAGCGTTTAACTTGAGTAGTTTGTTTTCTCTCAAGTTTAAGGTTTGAATCTCACTAGGTGCATATCCTTAGGGTCATGCCTCCCAGTATAAAAACTCATCAACTTATCCTGATTTGTGTTGGAAAATTTTTGAGGACATAAGACTCAGGTCTCGAAGATTAGTTGAAGTACGTTTAAGCTGACTTGTACATTCTGGTTACCAAAAAAACTAATAGATTTGGAATGAGCCATTTTAGTCAATAACAAAATCGTGAGGAGGGCAGGCCATTGAACTAGGCTTTCAAAGCAGACAATATCTAGCTCGTTGAGCCGGACCTTACATTTAATGTACATAAATTATAATCACAAGATTTCAGAACATAAACCGTGTCCAGACTTGATTGTTGGGAAGATAAACTAGATTATTCAGACAATTAACTTTAACTAATCCGCCGTAAAACTCTGACTTTAATACAAACTTGAACAGCATGTTAAAGTTTAAAATTCCTTTAATCACAATATCATTAGGGTGGACAAAACTAATAAACTATTTAACTAAACAATTGGTGGGTGGCTATGGAGTTACATGAGTTTACTTATTAGAGAAACTAAATTACATAAATTCTCATGTAAAGGTTATTTTGAAAAAGTCTCAAAGTTTTTTAATTGTAGGGGAAAAGATACCTAGAGATGAGGTTTGTGATAATGTATAGGTAGACTCCTAAAGTTTCAATAATAGACATATATATCACTTTTAATTTGAGCCATCACGATGTGATTCCTCAATTTAATTTTTTTTCGCAAAACCGATCTTACCACTGCATAGATCTAAGAAAATAATCTCCCAATAAGACAAGCGGTATATGTAGGGCCAGTCCTGTTGTCTATGACCCTAATTTTATTTTTTATTTTTTAAATAACTAATAGCTATAAAATTATATTATAACCAAGAGCCTCAAAGTATAAAAATAGCATTAGAATATGAGGATATTAGGGCCGACCTTGAGCTCGCTAAGAGTCAAAATGTATATTAAGGAAAAATTTAGGGTTCCGAGTGTCCTCTTTTTTGAAGTGTATTTTATCTAGGAGTGACAATAGGTCGGATCGGGCCCGAGAATTATTTTAAGCCCGGAAACTGGGAAAACCCGACCTGGTTTTTTAATAATAAAAAAATATATATATATATATATATATAATTTATTATATAAATATAAATATATATATATATAAATATATATAATATTTTTTTAACCCCGAACTTATTGTGTTGAGCTCGGCTCGAGCCCGGACCCGAACCAAACCTCATATTCTAGAACCCGGGCGGGCCTGCTTAATTTTATCCGTCAAAGACATGAAATCAGCATTGAATTTGAATAATGCAGTTGTTATTATAATCATAAATAAAGGAACTAATTACAGGCATTGAATATTCAGATGTGTTGGAATTGTGACAAGTGTACGAAACTCAATGGCCTGTGACAGGCAGCCAACTATATTCATTTTACTATTTTTAGAACTGCAATGGGCTTTTGAATTTGAGGTTGTCCGAGGATCTTCAAGTCAATGAACCTACACAACAAAACAACTTTAGCTCAAGAATCTTTTTCAGACCCAAAAGTGTTTTAAATCTTTTCCAAATTTGTTAAGGATTCATTTTTTAAAAAATTTCATAGAAAAAATGAAAAAATAATTAATATTTTGACAATTTTTTGTATTCCCCATAAAAAGTGATATGAAAATTTTCCAAAAATTGATCATTAATGAGTGCCTTTAGGGCACTCGTTACCATCAGTGGCGTATCTAGAAATTTCAGTCAGTGGAGGCTAAATTTTTTTCTTACCAAAATAATATATAATGCATATTTTTTTGAAATTACAAGATGATCCATATACTTTTGAAAATTATGAAATAGCTCATAGTTCTTAAACTTATAAATTAACCCAAAATTTTCAGAATTATATTTTTATCCATAATTTCTAAAAATATCAATTCACCCTAAAAATTTAAATAAAAATTTATTTTTAAAATTATGTATTTTAAGTTTATGTAGTATATTATATACTAAATTTTCGCTAATTTATTGTAGATTTAATCACATTTTTAATTAAATTATTAAAAGGCTAGTGCTAAAATGCAACATTTGTGTTTTGAATAATTATAAATAAAAAATATATATTAAAAAAAAGTATATAAATAATTATATTTATATTAATATGTGAATATTTTATATATAATAACTATACACGACATGATTTAGTAAAAGAATCACTACAAATATATCAATAAATTAGAAGATCAAAGAATCACTAAAAATATATCAATAAATTAGAAGATCAATAATCAAACATAAGTATAAACATAATTATTTTTATTTTTATTTTTATTTAAATGTAATGAAATCCTTATTCTTTTGCAAATGGAAAAACAAATAAATGAGTGGATTTAAAATGAAAAATAGTCAATTACCTATACACATACAAATTAAATATTATTTTAGATATGTTTAAGAAATGAGATTGATGCAAAAATGTATTGGAATTTTTTTAACTAATTTGGGCTTGGGCCTACATATTATATTAAAAAATACAACTCAAAAAATTAATAAATAATGTATTTATGGGTGTTGTTTAATTATTTATATTTTATAATATATATAATATATATATATATAATTTATAAAAAAAAAAAATCAGTGGGCCAGTGGGGGCAACTGCCCCCACTGGGCCCATGTTGGATCCGCCACTGGTTACCATGACCCAAAAATCATTAATATTTCGACAATTTTTTTCATTCCCCATAAAAATGATGTCGAAATTTTCCTTAAATGAATTCTTAACAAGTAATCTAAGGATATTCGTTAGTATAACTCTTAAAAAAAAGCCCATTGCAAATTTAATACAAATTTAATTTGATTCGATTCATTTAGGATTCGATATAAATTTAATTCGTTGATTCATTTTGCCACCCCTATTCGTCAGTGACATTAAAAAGAAAAGCTATTGAAAAATAAGAGAAGCATAGAATCTTATTATTAAAAACAAAATCCCTAACATCAGAACATTGCATAGTTTTTTCAACTTCGAAACTAAAAATGGAGTAATGATCTTATTTTATAGGGAGCCACACTCTATAACTGTATAAAGTAAATACTATATATATATATAAAATACAATCTCAATAGAATGGGCGACTGTTGCCAAGTTGTACATCGGATAACCAAATGTGTGGTGTTTATATATATAATCATTTCCAGGGGATGACTTCACCATTTTTTTCGTACAAATATATGATAAAATATTAATATTTTATTGCGTAAATTTTTTTATAAAAATTACATAATAAAATATTAGTATTTTACTTTACATCCGCATAAAAATTTGGAAAAACTCATCTTGAGGTCCATGTACTCTCAATGTTTTTTACATTGCACCTCTGTACTAATTTTCTACACATTACACCCATGTACTCTCAATGTTTTTTACATTACATCACTGTACTAAATTTTCTACACATTGCACCCCTGCACTCTCAAAAAATTGACATTACACCCTTATTTCACAGAATCCGTTAGCGTGTAATACACGTTCTGTTAATTGAGATGAATCATGAATCAAAAATTGACATTCCACCATTTTCCCAGTATCTTTATTGCCAGCTCGTCTATATTTTTGTTTTGTTTTTGTTTTTGTTTTTGTTTTTTTTTTTCATAATCCATAATCACTTTCACACACATAGAGATCTCATTCTTTCAGGTACCTCTTCATCCTCTCTCTCTCTCTAATCAGGTTAAATTTTGTTATGATTCATTGGATCTCCGTCATTTTGTTGTTTCTTTTGTTGTTTGTTGATCTGGGTATTTTTGATCTTGTCTTATTTTTGATGTGTTGTTTTTGTCTCTGTTATATGATGTTTTGATTTGGTAATATAAAGTTTTGGTTGTTTGGTTGTTTGTTGTATTTTAGCTGCTCGATGATTTCATCTTTATTTGTTTTTTGTTGTTCATTAATAACACTCCAAGATCGTAGTTTTGATCTAATTTTTGCAATAAATTAGTTGGATTTTTGAATGTATCAGAAGGAGCAGAATATTTATGCGCCCTAACATATAGTTATGCGCCCTAGCATAACTTCAAAGTAAAAAAATTTGTTCGGTCCAATCCGAAATAAGGGTGAGTGATGTCAGAATATTTCTCACTCTGTTAACTTGCCGTTAAAATAAGGGTGGAATGTCAATTTTTTGAGAGTGCAGGGGTGCGATGTGTAGAAAATTTAGTACATGGGTGCAATGTAAAAAACATTGAGAGTACATGAGTGCAATGTGTAGAAAATTTAGTACATGAGTGTAATGTAAAAAACATTGAGAGTATAGAGGCATTAAGGTGGGTCTTTCCTAAAAATTTATACGATAAAGTATTAGTAATTTAATTTGCATCCATACGAAAAATTTTTGAGGACATCTATATTATAGAAAGATTATATATAAATTAATGAGATTCCAAAAATATTAAAAGCAAAAAAATAAAATAAAATTATATTTTAATATGATTCTTAACTTAATAAATTAGAAACCTCCGTTACAGTTTTACTGTTCCTCTAAATATGTGTTATATAACTGCTTTTGTAAAGTTGACTTGAAAATCAGGAACTTGAGTTACAAATATAGGAGAGTACAAGGATTTTTCTGTAATGAAATGGGAAAAATCTGATGTGGGTTATTCTTGTAGGACCCACTTGAACATTTTTTTGAATGGAGAAGATTCTACACGCGCAGGGCCAACCAGTCCAAGGGATTATATAATATTTACTACGACTAGCAAAAGTGATGATGATAATATTTCATTGTTCAGAGAATTGTTTTGTACTTTTGGATTGTGGTTTTGCTTTTTTATGTGGTTGGAGTCTTTATTCAATTCAAGAGGAGCAAAATTTTAACTTTCACTCTGAAGGGAAAGTGAATAATCAGTCTCTGTGATGTGCAGCTTCTTCTGACCAAGTTTTTGATTTGCTTCAGTAAGTCTTAGTACACACAAGGACTTTACCCAAGCAAGTTTTTTTTTTCTTTTTCTTGCAAGAATCTTCTTAAAGTGAGTCACTTTCTTTTCTGTTCTCTTTATTCTGTTTATGTCATATTTAGTTTTAGTATTTCTGGGTTTGGAGTTTTGTTTAGTGGGTTGTTGGTTCTTCTCATTAAAATTGCTTGCTTAGTTCAATTCTTGAATCCTGACATGAGAAGGGTTTGTTTTTATATTTCTTCTTTTGGTTTATAAATTGTATTTTACTCATAAGGTTTGTTGTGGATAAGTGTGTAGCTTGATGATGTTATGCTTTTGGACTCCTTTAACTCAAGCAAAAAATGTTAGGTTCTTTCAATTTATGATCAAAAGCTTTTTACTTTGATGTTTCAACAATTTTAGTCTTTTGAGATTGTATTCTTCCTGCTGAAATGCATTTCTGATTGCAGGATACAAAAACACATTTTTATTGACGATGTTTTTGCGACTCGAACAGATTGGATTTTTGGATACTGGCAAAAGCAATCCTTCCTGGAAGTTCCTCTTTCTGTTTTTCATCTTTACCGTGCTATTGTGCTTTGGTTCATGATTCCGTGCAATATGGATGATGGTAATTTTAAGCCTAATTCCTCGTTTGGAGCCTTCCCGGGTACTGACATGAATTTGGATTTTATGGATGAGCTCTTGTTTGATGGATGCTGGTTAGAGACCACAGATGCACTCGACTTTTTGCAGACAGGTTCTTCAAGTTCTGGTCCCGTTGATGACCCATCGCAGTATTTGCCGCATTCAGAGGGTAACACTGGTCACTTGAGTATGAACCTAAATCCTCAACAAGTCAATCAAGAAGAAACAAAAAGGAAGTTCACTGAAAATCCATCTCTTGTTTATCCTAAAATCAAAGACGTTCCAGGAACTCGTACTCATAACCGTCAAGGTTTTGAGACGACTACTTCTTCAGGTCAATCTAGTACCTTTCTTGTTCAAGGTAATGAATTAAGCAGAAGGTGGTGGATTGCACCAAATACTGGCCATTCTTCATCAGTGAAGGACAGACTAGTGATGGCTATTGGCTACTTGAAGGAGTATATAAAAGATGGGAATGCCCTTGTTCAAATATGGGTGCCTATAAACAGAGGGGCGAAACATGTCCTTACTACTGATGACCAGCCATACTCTCTTGATCCCAACTGCAAGAGTCTTGAAAGTTACAGAAATGTTTCAACAACCTATCACTTTGCAGCTGATGAAGGCTCCAAGGAATTTGTTGGGTTGCCTGGTCGAGTTTTCTTGGGGAAGTCGCCTGAGTGGACTCCTGATGTTCGTTTTTTCAAAAGTGAAGAATACCCCCGAGTTAATTATGCCCAACAGTATGACATTCAGGGGTCTCTTGGCCTTCCTGTATTTGAACGAAGCAGTGGGATTTGCTTGGGTGTTGTTGAGATTGTAACAACTTCTCAAAAGATTAATTATCGCCTAGATCTTGAAAATGTCTGCAAAGCTCTGGAGGTCTTATCTTCTTTATTTTTTTTCCTCTTTCTTGTTTTCATCATTCAAAAAATTAAATTTTTAACCTGTGAAGGGTTGCTATAACTCTTATTTTGGTAGAAGAGTTCTGGAGTTAAAGCATTAAGATTGACCAAATGTAATTTTTTTTTTTCAAAAAGAAATTTCATCATCCTTTTTAACTTTTGAAGACACTGGTTGTAAGCGAAATGTAAGTGCTCTCTGCCATTGAGCATCTTTTCCTTGCCCCATAGTACTTGATGTATTTGACATGCAGTCTGCTTGAGGCAATGACATCGTACTCTACCTTTTCTTTTTCTTAGCTTTCCTATTGTTTATATTTGCTAAGAATCCTTGTACATTAAAATTTGTCCCATTTCAATTTTTTAACTCTTCTTTTTGGTTTTGTTTTATTTTTTATTATAACTATGTTGATTTTTTTTGTTTCTTTCTTGTTTTAAAATCTCCCCTACAAAAGAACCTTTGGAAATGCAAGCAGTTATGGTTTCACTTATTCTATGACTCTTTGATGCTCATGAAGTTTAATGAGAACTTCCATCATATTCTAGTCTAAATAAGTATATTGATTTGCAGGCTGTTGATCTTAGGAGTTCGGAAAACTTCATCACTTCCCGTTTGAAGGTGAATAGATGTTGTTTTCAATACTATACATGTACCCGAAAAATTAATACCTGAGATTGCAGATATGCTTCTTTTCCACAGGCCCGCAATGAGTTGTACCATGCTGCAATCCCTGAGATAGCAGACGTTATGAGATCTGTCTGCAAGACACATAACTTGCCTTTAGCACTGACATGGGCTCCATGTGTACAAGAAGGGGAAGGTGCATGCCAGCAATCTGATGAAAATTTTACTTCTTGTTTTTTAACTGTGGATTCTGCTTGCTTTGTGGCCGATGAAAACCTTTCAGGCTTCCTTGTTGCATGCTCGGAGCACCAACTTCTTCAAGGCCAAGGAATAGTTGGGAAAGCATTTACAATGAGCAAACAGTGTTTTACAGCTGACATAACGGCCTTTAGCAAGTCCAATTATCCTCTCTCACACCTTGCTCGGATGTTTGGTTTACGTGCTGCTCTTGCAATTCCACTTCGGAGCTTAACCACTGGAGTGGTTGAGTTTGTCCTTGAGTTCTTCTTTTCAAAGGAGTGCCAATACACTGAAGAGCAAAAGCAGATGGTCAATGCATTGTCTGTTGTTATACAGCTATCATGCCAGAGTGTAAATCTTTCCATGGAAATGGAGCTTGAGGAAGTCATACTGCCCGTTGGAGAAGCGGGAGTTACTTCTGATGGTTCTTCACCTTCAAAAGAAACATCTCCAGAACAGTCGACCTGGATTTCTGACATGATAGAGGCCCAACAGAAGGGTAAAGGTATCTCTGTCTCCTGGGAGTATCAAAAAGAAGAACCAAAAAAAGAGTTCAAGGTAACAACCCTATGGGATGATGCTCAGGCAGAGTCCCATCATAAGCAGGTTTTTCCAGGATTTGGTCAATTTCTGCAGAATTCTGGGACCAAAAGTAGCGTTGAGGGTTGTGGAGCTTCCTCTTCTCCTGGTGGGCATCGCTCTGTAGGAAGCAGAAAAGCAGGAGAGAAGAGGCGAACCAAGACAGAGAAGACAATCAGCTTGCAAGTTCTTAGGCAGTATTTTGCTGGGAGCCTTAAAGATGCTGCTAAGAGTATTGGCGGTAGGGAAATATTTTATCTCACTTTGAAATAGCATATTCTTGATTCCCCTTTTGTTCAGCTAATTATAATTTGCTGAGCTAGTATGTTTTTTTCATCATGGGAGGTAACAGCTAGATGCCAATCGATTGAGATGCTTAGGCTTATTTCGATGCAATCTTTGATTTTTGGGGAATATAATCCTATGAGTGAATATTTCTAGTACCCTCATTTAGCTTAATTGACTTTATTCGTTCTGTGTAGCAATGAAATTTTGAGCCTGTAACCCATATTTTGGGTCTCTCTCTGGGCTTATTGGTTGAAAGAGGTTTTCTTCAGCATAGAATTTATGTGTGGATTTCCATGTTTTATTTTAAATGAAATCAGAAATCAATTGGTATGAAACCTTGTAGAAATATGAAGATCAATGTATATTAATAGAAAAAAAAATTAACTACTTCAACAAGAAAATCGGAAATTATTATATGTTTGGTCTTTCTGACATTTCTTTCTTTATCCCTTGGGATATCCATATACTTATTGTCTTGTATATGTCATGCACGTCCCACCAAGCTTCAAAATATAGTTCTGAATTGTTTCAGTTCCAAATATCCTTTAATTTTATTGTGATAGCATATGTGGTTTTGGCATTCACCAAGCAAATTTAACTGTTCTTGCCACTCATCTCTATACGATTATGATATAAGGCCAAACTGAATTGATTTACATGTCAATTGCAGTGTGCCCCACTACTCTAAAACGGATATGCAGGCAGCACGGGATAACTCGATGGCCTTCGCGAAAGATCAAGAAGGTAGGCCACTCTTTAAAGAAACTCCAACTTGTGATCGATTCAGTTCAAGGTGCTGAGGGTTCTATTCAAATTGGGTCCTTCTATACAAGCTTTCCAGAATTGAGTTCTCCAAATTTTTCTGGGAATGGTCCTTTTTCTGCAATGAAGATTACTGATCATCCGGAGCCATCAAACCCCCAACCTGACAATGGCTTATTGAGTGGCAGCGCTGCTGTTTCAAAATCTCCATCCTCTTCACACAGTCAGAGCTCTGGTTCAAGCACATGTTGTTCCACTGGAGCAAAGCTGAATACCACCACTATCAATGCCAAGAGTAGCGGTGATGCACAAACGGTAGAAGACACTTGTGGGATCCTAAAGAGAGCTCGCAGTGATGCAGAATTATTAGCCTTGAATCAGGAAGAACCAAAGCTTCTTGCAAGATCTCAAAGCCATAAAACATTGGGTGAACATGCGACTCTTGAATCTCTACCCCCCGTGCCTAAATGCCGTCATCATAATTTAAGAGATGGTGGTGCCTTTAGAGTCAAAGCCAGTTTTGGAGAAGAAAATGTACGGTTCAGCTTGCAACCAAACTGGGGTTTCAAGGACTTGCAACAAGAGATTGCGAGGCGTTTTAACATAGAAGATTTCAACAAAATTAATCTCAAGTATTTGGATGACGATCATGAGTGGGTCCTTTTGACTTGTGATGCAGACTTAGAGGAGTGTATATACATATATAAATCATCTCAAAGCCCCACAATCAAGATCTCCCTTCACAGAGGAAAGCTCATCCATAGCAATGCCCCACCATAACATCTTGGCTTGTGAAATAATGTTTAGAAGGCTAAGGAATATTTTCACATTCATTTTAGTATCTTATCCCACAGATAATTCTGTGTCACCAGGAGGAATGGAAGGAAGCGCTACAGAAACTAGCAGGCACTGCACTGGAATAATACTTTTTCGCAGCACGCGAATCATGCAAGTACATTAATATTAGATTGTGTACTGGCTGCTTCTCATGAATCATGTAATGCTATTTGATGTGTTTGTTAGCTAGCTAGACTTTATTATATTCACAAAGTGTGGCTGCTCTTGAACCATTGTAATAACTTGAAATGTTATTCTATAGATGATTCCCAAACTTGAGCTTGAAAGCTACTGAGCAAAAACTTGCTCTTCCTCGAGTATTGGTGTGTGTTGGTTCTAATAGGACCATAATTTTAAGTATGTTGCTCTTTTGAATTATTTGTATGCTTTCTTTTACACGGCCGCCTGCTCTCAGTTTTCAATGCGGGATTCTAAGCTTTTTGCTCGTTTCACTTGTAGCTAATGCAATTGTCAATCACAAACAGCTGATGTTATTCATTGCCAAAGGAATCAACCAAAGGATATGTGCTAAAGTAACAGTTGGACGGATGTGTTATTAATCAATTTAAACATACATCATACAATCAATTTTTTTTAATGTTATACATTCAATAAAACTTAAATATGAAGACTTAGTAAAACCTGAAAATTGTAGAAGATGATGAACTAGGACTAAGTTGAGTTGCCTATGTCCTTAAGAACTTATTAGCCCCGCTTCGGTGTTCTACAAATTTCTTATGGCTAATGTTCTTCCAGGATAACTTGGTTGTTTCTTGTGGAAGGGGCACTCCTCTCTGCAAGAACTTGAACTTGAAAATGGTAGAAACTTTCTTGATTTTAGACTCTTAGAATGAACGTTTTTGGATTTAAGAAAAATGAACCCAAAGACTCCCTTTTATAGACATGGATGAGGGTCTTTGTGGGCATCATTTGGTTTAGGGTGTAACCATTCTAAAGGTTATACCACTTCATAATGCCTTTTTTAAGTTTAGAGTTATATTCTTTCATTTTTATAGGATATGTCCCTGTTAGAGTTGGTGCTCGGCGTGCCAATTTCTGTTGTATTTATTGTAAATACAATGTACATTTATAATTTATTATGAATTAAATTTATTAGTTTTCATCAATATAATCTTTTATATGGTTATGGCGTAAAATGACCTTAGAATAAATAGTTGTGACATAATTGTAAAAGCGTCGCAATTGTCACTGAGAATTGTCACAATACAATTCATTCCTAAAACTGTTTCTGGTCAAGGTTTACATAACTGGTCAGTTAGTAAACTCGTGAGATCGATACGTGTTGTATGTTAGAATTAGTCCAATGGTTTATCTCAGTAAACCATGAGTCTTGGGAGACTCATATAGACACGTAGGTATTTATTGGATAAATATTGAACGACTCATTCGAAGATTCCTGATAGATGGTACACCAACGTCAATAGGAATCTTTACGAGTCGAATAGTATATTAGCTCATTTGACTTGTGATACCACTGTGGATATGTGAGATATCCTCCGCACTTTGATGGCAGTCACATCAACGATATTTTAAGATCAAACCTCCGTTTGTTCGTCGGGTATGGACTGATCCATATATCCTGTGATGTATTTAGAGAGGATCTGTCAGTCTCGTGTACGGGATTTAGGTATCCAATTTATGATTCTTTGAAATTCTTGGCCGAGGTACGATTCGGAAACAAGTTCCGAATATTTATTTAAGAATCATAATTATGTCGCGACACATAAGTTGTTCATAATGGAGATTTGATGTTTATTCTATATCTCCGGAACAATTCAGATAACCTATGACAGAAGGATTACATATATGCAATAACTTCGACTTGAATGGTTCCATGACAGATTAAGGACAAATTAAGGACATGCAAATAGTTTCCATGACAGATGCAATCCCTTCCTCACTCGATTATCTGTGGTCGTCGTAATTTGTGAGTGGACAAATTAAGGACATGAAAATAGTTTCCATGACAGATGAACTTGAACCTAAAGAGTCCCGTAATATGAAGTGTACTAATTGAGCACTTGAACAATTAATTATGAATAATTTGGATTATTCATAATATTCACATGCGTATTAAATAATGTGTATTTGTATATGATACATAATTTTGATTAGATACACATTAATGATCAATTAAATTTTGACACTTGTTTTATTATTATTATTAAAATTAATTAATTGTTAATTGATTATTAATAATGATAAATGGAAGAATATTCTTGGAATCTTTTTCCATGATTTATTTTGTCCTTTTGTTAATAAGTATTGAATAAATTAATTAATTGTTAATTGACATGGATTTATTAATAAAAATCAAAATAATCATTTCATTTGGATAAGATCAAATATGTGTCAAAATTTTGGCCAAAATAAATTGTTATTTTTTGACCAATAATTGACCAAATTTTCGGCCATTGAGGGAAAAATATAAAATGGAAATTATTTTTTTCATTTTGCTTGGCTTTGCCATTTTTCTCATGAGTTGAGAACAAAGAAAAATGGGTTAGGGTTAAAAATAAAATTATCAACACCAAAAGAAGAAGAAGATTGAAAATTGGAACTTGATTTAAGGTAATATTAAGTTCCTAATTTCTATTTTCTTGTTTTTTGTTTCTTAAACATGTATATATGTATGAGATATATATTTGATTCAAAATCTTGGTGTTGGTTGTTTAATTATAACCTTAATAATTTTCTTTGTTAAGCATGTGTAAGGATTAATTGGTGAATTAATCTCAAAATTATAGTTGCTATTCTAGAGTGATTATTGCCAACAAATATTGCCTATAATTGTTCTTTGAGCTTTATATTATGGTGATTAATTTTGGTGTAAATTAATTGGATTAATTTTGTGAATAAATTGAATGTTGGCATGAAAAATGGCTTAAAACAGAATATTTCTTATGAAAACATATGTTATTTGGATGATTTTGGATGTGTATTGGCTGGTGGATTAATTCCAAAAATTATTCCGAGGCAAAAACGCGAGAAAACAGCGAAAATTACGTCGAAACAGGCTCGCCGCTTCACGGATGTCCAAACAGTGAAGTATTCACTGTTTGGGCAGCCCAATGGCCGATCAGTCACTGCCCAAGTGACCAGGTCGGCCCGGATCGGCTATTGGTCAATCGGTTTGACCGTTTGCCCGTTACGCGTAGTATTTGTCGAAAAATATTTCCGTAAAATAATTCGTTGTGTTTCGAAATATGTTATGTTATTAATTATTAATAAATAATATATTTAAACTATTTTGGGTGAATTAAAAATATTGATATTAATTAATTCGTTCGGAAAAATTTTAAAATGTCTAAAAATTATTTTTCACCCATTTACCGCGCCTCCGCTACGTTTACCCCAACAGTCCCTTCAACTTATGTTTTTCCCATAAGTCACTTCTTAAGGGACATGTCTCTCCTACAACTATAAATATATTAGACAATTCTCCTACAATCCCCCACAATTCTCTAATATTAATGTAGACACTTAAGAGAGTTTCATTGAAATAAAACTGCATCAGAATATGTAGCTTTTGCCTTGAACATTTCCTAGTGAATGACAATCATATTTGCTTGGTAAACCAGTGACTCATAGTCTTTAACTGTTCTGCCGTTGGTATAAACCGAGACAATAGTCATCACACAGCTTCCCTTCGACCATTTCCCGTTCTAAATCGGTCTTGGCTTTATCAAGTACTTTAAGGAATCCAGCCTTCAAAATTCCCATGGAAGTGACCATACTTCTTACTTGAAATAGGTGATCCACTATGAAAGGTAATCTGTATTCACCCTATTAAGACTCTTCTCCTAATATAGTGATCATTAAAAGTCTAAGCTTATCCTAACCTTGACATATAACACTCTGCATCATTATAGGAATGGAAAAGAGTACAGAACTCTGCAGTGCTTGTTTTGAATTGCACAAAGTTTTAGTTGTCTCTTTTGAACCTAGATCTTGGGATCTCCAGTCAACTAGGTTGGGTTTCCATAGTGACAATTATTAATTTATAGGCTTCAAGCCAATTCCCCTCGATGACTTCTCGAATTGCTCTCGAGGTAAACCTTTAGTAAATGGATCCGTTAAGTTTTTCTTTGACTTGACATAATCTATTGAAATTATACCGCTTGAGAGCAGTTGTCTTATGGTATTGTACCTGCAACGTATGTGTCGAGACTACCCATTATACATTGTGTTTTGCGCTCTCCCAATAGTCGATTGACTATCACAATGTATGCTTATAGTTGGCACTGATTTTAGCCAATTTGGAATATCCTCTAAAAAATTTTGAAGCCACTCCGCTTCTTCCGTTGCTTTGTCTAATGCTATGAACTCAGACTCCATAGTTTACCGGATAATACACGTTTCTCTCTAGGATTTCTAAGGCACGGCTGCACCACCAAGTGTGAAAATAAATCCACTCATGATTTGAAATCCACTATATCAGATATCCAGTTAGCATCACTGTATCCCTATAGAACAATAGGATATCTCGCATAATGCAGATCATATTTTGATATTTCTCTCAGATACCTCAAAACTCTTACTATGGCTTTCCACTGGTTATGTCATGGATTACTCGTATATCTACTAAGTCTGTTTATAGCTTGAGTGATATCTGGTCGTGTGCAATTTGTGAGATACATCAGACTTCCTATGATTCTCGAATACTCTAATTATGATACGCTCGAACCAGTATTCTTTGACAAATGAAGAGTTAGGTCCACATGAGTTCTAGTATGTTTAGATCTCTTTTATTATATATCTCAAGTATCTTCTCAACATAATGAGCCTGAGATAATTTGTATCCCTTTGGTGTTATAGAAACCTTAATTCCTATGATCACATCAGTTATTCCTAAATCTTTCATGTCAAATTTACTAGTCAATACTTTCTTGGTAGACTGAATCATCTCATGATTGATACCAATTATCAACATATCGGCTACGTAGAGACACACAATGACATATCATTTTTGAGTCAATTTAGTATAGACAGACTATCACACTCATTGATTTTAAATCCACTTGACAATATTTCTTTATCAAATTTCTCACGCCATTGTTTAGGTGCTTGTTTTAATCCGTATAAGGATTTTACAACTTTGTACACCTTGTATTCTTGTCTAGGAACGTTAAAACCTTATGGCTGTTTCATGTAAATCTCCTCATCCAATTCACCATTTAAGAATGTCATATTCACATCCATTTGATGTATTTGTAACCTTATGGTTGTTCCATGTAAATCTCCTCATCCAATTCACCATTTAAAACCTTATGGTTGTTCCATGTAAATATAGCTGTTATGGCTATAAGCATTCTTATTGAAGTGATACGGGTCACTGGTGAATAAGTATCAAAGTAATCAAGGTCTTTTTTTTTTCTATAATCTTTTATGACAAGTCTTGCCTTATACTTATCTATTGATCCATCCGACTTCATCTGTCGTTTGAAAATACATTTGTAGCCTAGCGGCTTACAACCCGGTGGAAGATCAACCAACTCCCAAGTATGGTTTTGAAGGATAGAATCAATCTCGCTATTGATAGCTTCTTTCTATAAAGGTGCTTCCGAAGAAGATATTGATTCTTTATAACTTTAAGGCTCATTTTGTAATAGGTATGTTAGAAAACCAGGTCCAAATGACTTAGATGTTCTTGCTCTTTTGCTATGTCTAGGTTCATTTTCCTCAATATTTTCATGTTGATCCGATTCTTGGTTAACTTGATCACTATTTGTAGCAGTATCGATGGTTCTTTTGAGAGACTCCGTTATTTGTTTTTCCTTACAAGGAAATATCTCTTCAAAGAATGTCGCATTCATTGACTCAATTATCATATTTGGATTGATGTAAGGAAATTCAGATTTATGTACCAAGAATCGATACGTGCTACTGTTGTGAGCATATCCAATAAATATACAATCAACAGTTTTTGGTCATATTCTTACCTTTTTCGGTTTAGGAACAATCACTTTGGCGAGAGACCCCCACACTTTCAAATATTTATAGGAAGGTGCGTGAACTTTCCACA
This sequence comes from Zanthoxylum bungeanum, assembly GCA_019454045.1. Classification (NCBI taxonomy): domain Eukaryota; kingdom Viridiplantae; phylum Streptophyta; class Magnoliopsida; order Sapindales; family Rutaceae; genus Zanthoxylum; species Zanthoxylum bungeanum. The sequence continues at coordinate 69,100 of SKCR01032841.1, forward strand.
ATTCATATGATGTATTGTCCAATCTTTTGTGAGGTAACTTGTTCAAAACATAGTTAGCAGAAAGCAAGGCTTCCCTCCATAAGTTCTGGGGAAATCAGAGCTTGTCAACATGACATTCATCATTTCCTTCAACGTTCAGTTTTTGCGTTTCGTAATCTAGTATTGTTGAGGCAAATAAGGAGCAGTAGTTTCGTGAATAATTCCATGGTTGGAACAATATTCACCGAATGGTGACACATATTCACCTCTCTTTATCACTCATGATTCTTTTGATTTTCTTGCCAAGTTGATTTTAACTTCGTTCTTATAGTGCATAAAGCTCTCAATAGCTTCATCTTTGCTCTTCAATAAATACATATAGAAAAATCTTGTGCTATCATCGATAAAAGTGACAAAATATTTTTTACCGCATCATGTTTGAACAACGTTCATATAACACACATCGGTGTGTATAAGTTCCAAAGGTTAAGAACTTCGTTCTACGAAATGAAACGATGTTCTATTCATTTTCACTTCAACACATGCTTCCATTTATATTGGTTATCAATTGTAAATTTAGGTATAAGGTCTATGTTAATTAATTTATGCATTGTATCATAATTAACATGCCCCAACCTATCATGCCATACATTTTGTGACTCAATAATATAAACAGAAGATATAGCTTTATTATTATTATCACTGTGTCGATTGAAATTTATTACATTGAACTTGAAAAGTGTTGGGTTTTCTAGGTCAAACCAAGATCAACCTAAGCAAATAAATATGGGAATACATCAAATTAAAGTAGCGGAATTACTCACTTTGATCGGCTTTTGGATGCGATGAACACAAAAAATTCTTCCACCATGGATGACTCTCGGCAATGCCCTTTGTTTTTGCTCCTTTGTGTTGTCTTCAAGCTCCAAGCTTTAAGAATGGATTCCATGCTCATGAATGGGTTTCCCTATCACCTTTGTAGGACTCCTTTAGTGTGCTAGCACCTTGGAAATTTTGCCATAAAATTTCCTATGGTTTCTTCTTGTTCTCGGCCAAGCCAAGAAATTATAGAGAAAATGGCACCAAGGCCGAATGAGGGAGAGAGAGAGGTGATCAAGTTGTGTGTTGTTTTGTGTTGTGTAATCTAATTACACAAAAAGAAAGTCAAATACCAAAAATAATAAAAATGGTAAATGTCTTTCAAGCCATCACACTAGTGTGTTTCACACTCAACCACCAACCACCAACTTCCATCACATTAAAGTGATAAAGTTGACTAGTGATGTGAAGCGTGATGTGACTTGTGGGCCCCACTTGATTCCAAATGCGAGTGGGCCCGCAACACATCCCGGGCTCGGGTTCGCTAATTCCGAATTAACGAATTTTCCGTTGCGACGTAATTAAATCAAATTTAATTAAATAATTATGCCTAGTAAAATTACTATTCATGTCGCTCGCGAATTAATTCTAAATTAACTCGTTCGCCCGAATTAAAATTCAATTTTAATTCCGCATCGAAATCCAATTTCATTTAATATATCAAATATATTATTTTATCGATTAATTCCAAATTAATTGTTCTCTCTCTTTAAATAATATTTTATCCCAGATAAAATATCTCCGTAATTAATCCTAGATTAATTTTCTCTCTTTTATAATTAATCCCAGATTAATTATGTGCGAGTCATACATCATCGGTGAATCTTCGGGAAGCGACCCATGAGATCCCTGGATATGTTGGCAGTAAATCCGGTCGTCGGACTATCCGAACACGTACGTACCTAGTACTATATTTTTACCGATTTACAAGACATGGTTGGCTTCTAGCAAAGCACCGTGCCTACCCAATTCTCCAGAAATATTCTTAAAGGAATATGTAATCTATATCAGGCATAGTATACGTAGTATTGCGTATTGCGATCCATTATATGGAATTTTGTCTGCCCCGTACGAAGCACATATCGGATCTCTGGTAACTATTCTCTATAATCGGATAACTATGACCTTGTCATATTATCCTGATAGCTGCATCATATAAGAGCACCGGTTCCGTATCCTACGTGATCATCATCTCCACTATGACTGGAGTGATACTTCCATCTTGACATCACACCCAATACACTACGATTCTCAATATACCCAGAAGAGGCGTACACAAAACCTGTTAAAGCCCTGGACGACCAAAACCAAAGTACATTGTGTTAGACAATTATGACCCATAACGTCACTGTTTGTAAAAGACATTGTGTTTTTGTACAAAATTAACTATGTAGTAATGAAATTGCCTTTTACCGTTTCGTAATTTATTTACTTTGATATAGAAATGGTAGAAGTCCTTATGATTAGTTCCGGATTGAGATGATATGAGACAGTATCAATCCATAAAGGTTTAATCATTAAATATCCCTAGTCGTAGTATACTATGTAAGAATGCAAACCTTGTTTGCTTGTTTTGGTACAACAAAACCGTCAGGATGTTGTAAACATCCTCCAAAAGGTTTCCGTTTAAGGAAAGCGATTTTGACATTCAGCTGCCATATTTCATAAATGAAACATGCAGCATTAGCAAGCATTATCCAAATGGATTTTAATCATGGCAACAGGTAAAAGGTTTCGTCATAATCGACACAATGTTGATAACGATACCTTTTTTGCTACAAGCCTAGCTTTGTAAGTTTGTATATCGCCATCCATGTTTGTCTTCCTTGAAGACTCATATTGTACCAATAGGCACAATGCCTTCTGGTACAACAACTAGTGTCCAAACATGGTTGGTATACATGGAATCCATTTCGGACTTCATGGCACTTTTCCATAATAAGGAGTTGATACCTTGTATCACTTCCTCATACGTAGTCAGTTTGTCTTCCTCAATAAGATTGACATCTTCATGAGGTGAGATCAGAAACCCATACCTCCCAGGTTGTTTTCTGACTCTCTTCGACTTACGCAGTTCTTGTGTATTCGAATATTATGGTACAGTTTCATCCCTGATGAACTATTTGTGTTCCATTAAGGAATTAGTGCCTGGAACAGTATTACTCTGATTTTCATCGAGTTTTACTTTCCTCCCACTTACCACTGCATATAGGTATTCCTCTTAGGAAACCCGCATGGCGAGCAATAATTAAATTGTTCTCTTGTGAGTTGTATAAGTACTATACTTTGGTTACCCTAGGAAAACCCACAATTAGGCACTTATCCGATTTGGGTTCTAGTTTGGTATCATCCAAACATATGCCTAGCATTCCCAAATCTTCAGGAATGAGAAAACCTGGTTTCTTTCCTGTTCATATCTAATATGAAATCTGTCAAACAGATTTTCATGGAACCTTATTCAAAAGTATTGCACTGTTTAATGCGTAACCCTAGAAGGAAAATGGTAGCTCAGAGCGACTCATAATTAACCTTATCATGTCCAACAAAATTCGGTTAGTCAGTTCGGACACACTGTTTAATTGGGGTGTTCCGAGAGGAGTCCTTTATGAAAGAATACTATACTCTTTCAAATATTCGAGAAACTTATTGCTTAAGTATTTTCCACCACGGTCTAACCGTGACGGTTTTATACTTTAGCCGATCTGTTTGTTTACTTCGTGTCGAAACTCTTTGAATTTATCAAAAGTTTCTGATTTGTGTTTCAAAAGAAACACATAACCATAACGCGATGCCACATCCGTAAGGTTACGAAGTGTTCATATCCACCTCTAGCCTAGCTAGACATGGGCTCACTTACGTCACTATAAACGAGGGCTAACAGATCGATGGCACTTGCACTTTTACCAAGTAAAAGGTGTTTTAGGCACTTTGCCTAATAAACTAGATTCGTAGACATCATTTGAATAGAATCAAATCCGTCCTAGTATCCACTCTTCAAAAGTGTCGATATACGAGTCTTGTTCAATGTGTCCCAGACAACAATGCCACAAATAAGTCTCAACTGATTAAATCAGTTTGAGCAATTTGTTTGTCATGTTATACGTTTGAGATTCATTTATATTCAAAATATAAATATTGTTATTCACATCTAATGTGCTTATCTCAATATCATCTTTATAAAATAAAACACTTTAGTGTTCTAGAATATAAAGGTATATTCGCAATAGATTAAACTCTGATATAGAGATAATGTTTCTAGTCAAACTAGTTACATTGTAACAGTTTCCTAATTTAAGTACACACCCAAATGGTAGTTCCTAAACTTAGGTTTCTACGGTTAAAACAACGATTGTTGTCCCGATTCCGATTCGTAGATCAATCTCTTCTGAAGTCAGTATCCTGCTAATCAGCAGATTCCGCACATCAGTACATATCTTATGTACCACATCTAGTATCAAAATCCATTTTTGAAACCAGTAGTGAACATGTTTATGACAAACATACTTGAAGCCGGAGCCTTGTCCCTCTTCACTTCCTTCACGTCTGCCTTGTCCATACGACAGTCACACTTCCAGTGACCCCGTTTGCCACAGTTTTAGGCAGACATCTTGGGATATGTCTTTTGTCTTCCTAGAAGACTATGATGATTTTTCCTTTGCCCATTTTAGAAGCTCTGGCTCTGCCCTCTTGAGCATAGCCTTCAACTCTCCAAGAGTTTACTCTTGGTTCATAATGAACCTGCCCCAGCTATCGGGTAGAGACTGTAAGATCAAATCTTTGGTAGTCTCAGCCACATAGGTAATGCCCAGCTAACCTAGCTGATCGACGGAATTAAAGTGTCATTGCATTAAGCATAAAGGATTGAACACTAATGTTATCATCACATGAATCTTCCAAAGATCATGTTCTACTATTTGCTCAACTCCGGGCTTAGGCCCGAGATGTCATTCTATCAAATAGAATAACTTCTCAGTTCTCAGGACTATCCTGAGGTTTTATTCCCAATTTGAAAATTAAAGCCGTTTAAAGACATTTTCACCCAGGATTATGTTCTAAACGCTAATATTTCAGTTATCTTGATTCCAATAGTCCAACTATCCAATCAACGATTTCGGGTACAATTGAATATAATGATTACTATAGTCTAACTATATAATCAACTATTATTTGATTAGTTAAATTCAAATATATTGATTACTATAATCCAATTATATAATCAACTATAAATTAAAGTAGTTTGAATATAGTCCAACTGTTTAATTTAAAACAACATTTAAATATTAGTCCAACTAATATGTTTAATAAACAATGACGAAAAATGAAATGAGCGCGTATTGGCAAGTATCTAAACGAAATTGTAAATTTAATACTTGCCTCCCACTATTTTTCGGCGAGCCTCTAACCCTCTGTTGAGTACTAGGGAAACCTAGTTTCCTAGTTGGCTAGGATCCCGTTAAATAACACACAACCTTGACTTTAGCCAACAAGCTATATGATATTTAACTAGGTAGATCTCTAAGATCAATTGGATCTCATCCAATTCCTAGATCCAGTAGGTGGACATCCAAATCCGAAACATATATCTAATATATGCCAATATATCCGATATATTCCCTAACCTTTTTCCTCTGAATCAACTAAGCCTTGGCTTTGGCACAACAAACTTAATGATTCCAGTTAAGCGGGACCCATTGACCTTGGAAAGCTTCGTAATCGATGTCGATGGACAAGAAGTGATCTTGACTTTGGCCAACAAATCACAACTTGGACAAGACATGCGATATGGAACAAAGCCTTCATGATTCAAACACATCCGCGATGGACAAAGGTCTTGACTTTGGCCAACAAACCAGTGCCAATCTTGGATCTTGAGAATGAATCATTCAATGGAAGGAAAAACGCTTAATATTTTTTGAGGGTTTTTCGCGTAATTGGAAACCAATTAATTATCTTTGATTAGGTCTTATCATACACCTTTAAACATGCATTCTAAAAGCATGATAAAGCGCAGTAAATAAATTAATAATGATATGCATATGGATATTTAAAACATTATGTTCCTAGAACAAATCTCTCCATTTCCTCTCTCCCGCTAGCATAAATCTTACTTCTACCCAATTACATAACACTTCTAAAGAAACCTCATTTACATTGAGGGGAATAGGTCTGAAGAGAAATACAAAGAGTCAAGAGGTAATAGGCTGGACACGCAGGTCCAATTTAATAAATTCTAAATTTATTACAACAATTTCCAAAATTGCCCTCACCCATCTAATATCCATCCGATATACATTATTCATACATCACATCCAAGTATTCACACAAAGCATGTTATCAATCAATCTAATCCAATTAATTAATCTGAAATTAATGACCATCCAATGTTCAAACAACGATTTGATTTGCGCGAGTCAATCTCGTTTTAAGAATAAGTACTCAAAGTACGAATTCTTGAATTATATCAAACTACAATATTAAATCCAATTTAATTTGTATTCAATACTAATTCTTTATTTAATTCCAAATTAAATAATTACACTTTTAATGAGCCTTTTGCGACTTAGATTCTAAATCTAATCATTACGGGTCTCAAAGCCCAATTAACATCCAATGTCAATTTAATTAAAGTCCAATGGGCTTTCAATTAATTTATAACGCATGGACTTTGGCAACCAAAGCCCAATAAGGAATCACCCTTTTTCCAAAAATCAATTTAGGCCCATTAGGCCCAATTAAAATTTTAAAGGTCCATTATATTATATTTGGACTTTATGGAAATGGTTTTAGGCCCAATTGGATCCAACCAATTAACCTAAACCATACTTGGCCCAACCAAGCCCATTAAGCCCAAATACAACATTATAAGCCCAATTCCAAATTTAGCCCAACTAATTAAATTACAAAATTCCAAATCTCACAATTCAATTAACTAAAGTGTATTAGCCATAATTAATTAGTCAAATTAACATTTCCAAAATACCAATTTACATAATTAATCATGCTTATCATCATCAACACATGTCCAACATTATTGAATCAAAAAATCAATTCATTTCCATGCTATCTAGCTCACGGAAATATAGGGATTTTTAAATCCGATTTCGATTTTAATCCAATTAAATCCTAAATCAATTTATCCCAAGTCTTTCAATTCATCCAATGATCAAAAAACAAAAATCACCATGACTTTAGGGCATACTCAACATTCGGCCAAGCCAAACATTTGGGGAAAAAAATAATCCAATTCAATTTTCATCAAATTGATCATACATAACTCTAAGTTATCATCATTCAAGCATACTCAATCAAACAATTTCATCAAATCATGCTCAAATCAATTTTACCCAAATTTTACCCTAAATCAATTTCATGCTTAATCAAGGCTCTGATACCATTGTTGGGTTTTCTAGGTCAAACCAAGATCAACCTAAGCAAATAAATATGGGAATACATCAAATTAAAGTAGCGGAATTACTCACTTTGATCGGCTTTTGGATGCGATGAACACAAAAAATTCTTCCACCATGGATGACTCTCGGCAATGCCCTTTGTTTTTGCTCCTTTGTGTTGTCTTCAAGCTCCAAGCTTTAAGAATGGATTCCATGCTCATGAATGGGTTTCCCTATCACCTTTGTAGGACTCCTTTAGTGTGCTAGCACCTTGGAAATTTTGCCACAAAATTTCCTATGGTTTCTTCTTGTTCTCGGCCAAGCCAAGAAATTAGAGAGAAAATGGCACCAAGGCCGAATGAGGGAGAGAGAGAGGAGATCAAGTTGTGTGTTGTTTTGTGTTGTGTAATCTAATTACACAAAATGAAAGTCAAATACCAAAAATAATAAAAATGTAAATGTCTTTCAAGCCATCACACTAGTGTGTTTCACACTCAACCACCAACCACTAACTTCCATCACATTAAAGTGATAAAGTTGACTAGTGATGTGACGCGTGATGTGACTTGTGGGCCCCACTTGATTCAAAATGCGAGTGGGCCCGCAACACATCCCGAGCTCGGGTTCGCTAATTCCGAATTAACGAATTTTCCGTTGTGACGTAATTAAATCAAATTTAATTAAATAATTATGCCTAGTAAAATTACTATTCATGTCGCTCGCGAATTAATTCTAAATTAACTCGTTCGCCCGAATTAAAATTCAATTTTAATTCCGCATCGAAATCCAATTTCGTTTAATATATCAAATATATTATTTTATCGATTAATTCCAAATTAATTGTTCTCTCTCTTTAAATAATATTTTATCCCAGATAAATTATCTCCGTAATTAATCCTAGATTAATTTTCTCTCTCTTATAATTAATCCCAGATTAATTATGTGCGAGTCATACATCATCGGTGAATCTTCGGGAAGCGACCCATGAGATCCCTGGATATGTTGGCAGTAAATCCGGTCGTCGGACTATCCGAACACGTACGTACCTAGTACTACATTTTTACCGATTTACAAGACATAGTTGGCTTCTAGCAAAGCACCGTGCCTACCAAATTCTCCAGAAATATTCTTAAAGGAATATGTAATCTATATCAGGCATAGTATACGTAGTATTGCGTATTGCGATCCATTATATGGAATTGTGTCTGCCCCGTACGAAGCACATATCGGATCTCTGGTAACTAGTCTCTATAATCGGATAACTATGACCTTGTCATATTATCCTGATAGCTGCAGCATATAAGAGCACCAGTTCTGTATCCTACGTGATCATCATCTCCACTATGACTGGAGTGATACTTCCATCTTGACATCACACCTAATACACTACGATTCTCAATATACCCAGAAGAGGCGTACACAGAACCTGTTAAAGCCCTGGACGACCAAAACCAAAGTACATTGATTGTCGCAAGTATTAGCGATGTAAGTCTCAGGTTAAGACCAAATACACCTACCCTGATTCGGACTTCCATAGACACATAGTCATACTACCAATGGAATTCCGAGGGGTCTATCCAGAGCGAAGCTGTTTCCGTACCATTGGTAAACACAACCTCCTATTACACTTGCATGAGTATCCAATACCCAAATATATGAGAACTATGCCGTTATGCTCCCATAACACGCACAAGTGCAATACTAGTCTATTCCGCATTATCGATGTCCAATCTCGATAATACTACGACTAGGGATGTTTTAATGATTAAACCTTCATGGATTGATACTATCTCATATCTTATCAATCCGGAACTAATCATATGGACTTTTATCATTTATATATCCCGCTAATCCAATTACAAATGATAAAAGAGCAATTTCCTTTGTCACATAGATAATTTGTACAACAACACCATGTTATGTACAAATAGTGATGCTATGAGTCATAATTTTCCAACAAAAAGGCCCTCTGTGAGGTATCATTTTCCTACATAGACATTCTTTTAGGTCAGTACAAACTTCAGTGTCTACCCACCATTCTCTTGGGTTCCCAACCAAGTTTGCTTTAGTTACAACTGCTGAGAGGTTCAACTCTGAGTTCTCATCAATCAATACCTCATCTTCAGTGATATGGGCCTCATTTTTCTTTTTCTTACCTTTATCCTGAGACTTATTGTTTATGTAGTCCTTTCCCATAGGACCGTTTTTCCCACAGACATAGCATTTTCCCATAAACTTCTTGTTTGCTTGGGAAAAATCAACTCCACTGTTATTTCTCTTTCTGCTACATTTCCCACCATCGACGATATCAGTATTAGACTCTATAGTCTTGTAGCTAGCGTTCTCGGACTTTCTATTGTCCTCTTCGATTCGCAATCGAACTCATATGTCTTCAAGACTCATCCATTTCTTCTTGTGTTTCAGATAACTCATGAAGTCCTTCCATGATGGAGGCAACTTCTCAATAATTATGGCAAATTGAAACGTCTCGTAGAGTTTCATTCAACCATCCAATATTTCATGAATGATCAACTGTATTTCACCCAACTGAGATATTACTATCATTGAATCTACCACTTTATAGTCCAAGAACCTACCCACGATAAAATTATACTTCTTCTCAAGATTCTCAGTGAATCTTTGCATAAGTCATGCCTTGGTACACATTATATAGGGTATTGTTAAGTCCTCCCAAGAGGTAATTCTTGCACAAGAATTCGCCTTGCGACCATACCTCAACTCGCAGTTGCTTAGCTATTTCAGTTTCTCCCTCCACGGGACCATGAGGATCTTCCTTGAGATACATAGCCAACTGTAGTATTGTCAGGAATAATAATATTTCACTTTGCCACTGTTTGAAGTTTGCTCCACCAAACTTATCCAGTTTCTCTCCATGAGCGACCGGTACTGTGATATTTCCACTAGCCATGTGTAATTGAAAATTGACACAAGAAAAATCACACAAAGATCAACTTTATGATCCTGTTTAAGTGTTACACTAAAAACCTATTTGTTATTATTTTGGATAGTAGTACCAAATAATACAAGCCCTTGAATTTGTGACTAAAATTTCTTATGATAGGTGAATAAAGGAAAATTCCCAGAGGACGAGGGGGTCCGGTGTAACCACTTAAGTTCATGCCCACTTAGGTTCTTATCATATTGGTGACAAAATTTCCTTAATTACTTTCTCAATAGAAAATCTTAGACATTTAATTTTTAGTGTTACACTTTAATTCTCAAATTCAAGTATAACAATTGTATAAGGTATAAAATCGATCAAGCTTGGAAGGAATTACTTGTGTATAATTCGAACCTAGTCTTTGTGATATACTTTAAATTCTAAACCAAGTATGCAGCAACCAATAAATAATTTTTCAACTTTATCACATTATAGATTAGGTGTATGCTTGTGATAATTGAATATTCTAATATTAACTTAAACCTACACTACCAAGTTTACAAAAGTTCAATATAAGATTTTACTAAGTTAATATCACTCAACGCGTATATTCTATATTACCAAATTCCATAACTAAAGCATATATATCATATGATGATTATCAAGTTAATTTATATTTTATGAAATTAATAGATTAATCTAAGTCTATGTTATTATTCCAAATCTGAAAAAATTACAAGTATGACTTGCGTTAGTGTCACGTTCGTTCAGCCGTTCGAACAAAATTTTCCAGAGAGTTCACGTTCATGTAGCATTTGATAACGTGTTCGAATGAAATTTTCCAGAGGACTTACGTTCATGTAATGCTTGATAACGCGTTCGAACGAAGTTGTCCAGAGAACTTGCGTTCGAGTAGCGTTCGTTACCACGTTCGAACGAAAATACGGAATATAGGATTTTTCCTTATGTGTTCGTCAGACGTTCAAATGCCTTTACGTAATTTTCATGCACATGACACATTTTTCAGGAAAAGAAAAATCAAAACATGCAAAAACAGAGTTAAAAACACATGTAAGTAATAAGTTCTTAATATTGTTGGGCGGTTGTGTTATTAATTAATTTAAACATGCATCATACAATCAAATTTTCTTAATGTTATACATTCAGTAGAACTTATATATGAAGTCTTAGAAAAAACCTAAAAATTGTGTAGAAGATGATGAACTAGAACCAAATTGAGTTGCCTTTATCCTTAAGAATTTATTAGTCTCGTCTCTGTGCTCCAGGGATTTCTTGTGGATAATGTTTTCCCAGGATAACTTGATTATTCTTGTGGAAATGACACCTCTTTCTTCAAGAACTTGAACTTGAAAATGGAAACTCTCTCTTGAATTTAGACTCTTAGAATGAATATTTTTATTTTAAAGAAAAATGAACTCAAATGCCCATTTTTATAGACATAGATGGGTGCATTTGTGGGCACCCTTTGGTTTAGGGTGTAACCCTCATAAATATTATACCCCTTCCTAATGCCTTTTTAAGTCTAGAGTTATATTATTTCATTTTTATAGGATATGTCCATTCAATTTGTGTTTTTCCCATAAGACATTTCTTAAGGGACATATCTCTCATACAACTATAAATATATTAGAGAATTAGCACCTAAGTCCTTTAAACATAAAATTGAATGACATTGTCAAATATCAAGCTTAAATTAATAATAATTACACATGCTATGAAAGCCAACTAGGGTTGTCAATTTTCTCCGTCCCTGCGGTGATATAATTTAGAATATATTTTCTTGTCTCGATTTGGAAACGGAACGAGACAAAATATCCCGAAATTTTTAACAGGATGAGATCTTAACAAAATGAGATGAGATGATTTTTTTGTCTCAAAAAAATATCGAGATGAGACCAAGATAATTTTTTATCTCGATTGTACAAATAAGACGGGATCATGATTAGAAAATCATGTCTTATCTTGTTGTGAAGAATTAACCCAAGTCTTTGCCAGACTATGTCAAACGCAAGATTCGACGTGTACGAAATTCATACTGAACGGCGTAGATGATTTTATTATTAGGCATTGTTCTAATTGACGCTCGAGTCTCAAGGCATCACCCAAAGTATTGTATTTGAGGAGGGGTGGTAATTTGGATTTGGATTCATCTATTCGTTTGATTCGATTCGCTTTAAAGCGAATACAAGTTTGAAAAAATGGATTCGTTTAATAAATGAGTCGATTCGATTTGATTCGTTTATTAAACGAATCGAATACGAATTGAAGCTTATTGATTCGTTTATGATTCGTTTTATTTTTTATTTTTATTAGTTATTATTATTTTTCAATTAAGATTCGAGAAATTATGACTAAGTACCATAGAAAAAATAATATTATCGATATTTGGTGAGATATTTTTAGTAAATATATTAATTACATATTTCATATGTATATATTTATGAAAAATCAATATAAATAAATTACGGTAAATTATATTATTGAATAATATAATGACTAAACGAATATTCGTATTCAATTCGTTTAATAAACGAATCGAATACGAATCCTGATATTAGTATTTGTTTAATAAATGAATCGAATACGATCCATCACATTTTGATTCGATTCGTTTAGGATTCGATACAAATTCGATTCGTTAACTTGTTTTGCCACCCCTATATTTGAGTCAAACATGGCCTATAAAGTAATATTAGCCGAAGTAATATTAGCCAATTTAACCCTTTTAATGGAATTTGCTCATTCGAAAAAAAAGTGTTGACGAGTGATTTTCGTCCCAGGGGCAGTTTCGAGATAACCCTCCCGAGAAAATCCTCCTTCAACCTTGAATTTGTTTGGTTGTGGGAGACCAAAAACAAATGTGGCAAAAGACCAAACAAACACAAAAATCGACAAAGAGCGTTTAACATGGTTCAGCGGAGTTAGTCCAGCCTACGTCCACGGGCACAAAGTAGATGGGGTTATTTTATTACCAAACCGAGCTCAACCGACCTGTTTAGGGACAAGGTTAATAGTAACCGAGCAGTTGGTTGTTCTTTGCGTTTCTTACAAGTAGTAGTAGAATGAAAAATTTTCCAACCCTTACAAATGAGATCACCCTCTCCTTATATACTAATGGATATACAATACTATTCCCATATCTTTGTGACACCAGCACTGCAGGTCTGTGGGTTTCTGGTGATTTTGACAAGCTCTCTTCCCCAATCTGCCATCACCAAAAGTATTGCCTACCCTCTGATTTCCCGTCACATCACGTCATAAAAGTACACTGTCACACCTTTTCATTAATGATGACAACCTATTAGATTTCGAATATGAAAGTTGATTTCAGAGGGAAAAGTCCAAACTATCCTGATCATGCGTCGGTTATAGAACGTGTTGGACAATTATGACCCATAACATCACTATTTATACAGAACATGGTGTTGTTGTACAAATTAACTATGTGACAAAGGAAATTTCTCTTTTATCATTTGTAATTGGATTACCGGGATATATAAATGATAAAAGTCCATATGATTAGTACCAGATTAATAAGATATGAGACATTATTAATCCATGTAAGGTTTAATCATTAAATATCCCTAGTCGTAGTATTATCGAGACTGGACATTAATAATGCGGAATAGGCTAGTATTACACTTGTGCGTGTTATGGAAGCGTAACGACATAGTTCTCATATATTTGGGTATTGGATACTCATGCAAGTGTAATAGGAGGTTCTGTTTACCGATGGCACGGAAACAGCTTCGCTCTGGATAGACCCCTCGAAATCCCATTGGTAGTATGACTATGTGTCTATGGGAATCCGAATCAGGGTAGGTGTATTTGGTCTTAACCTGAGACTTGCATCGCTAATATTTACGACAATCAGTATACTTTGGTTTTGGTCATCCGCGGCTTTAACAGGTTCTGTGTACGCCTCTTCTGGGTATACTGAGAATCGTAGTGTATTGGGTGTGATGTCAAGATGGAAGTATCACTTCAGTCATATGGAGATGATGATCATGCAGGGATACAGAACTGGTACTCTTAAGTACTGCAATCATCAGGATAATATGACTAGGTCATGATTATCCGATTATAGAGAGTAGTTACCAGAGATCCGATATATGCTTCGTACGGGGCAGACACAATTCCAGCCCTAGGATTAGCATGTGATATCGATACTGGATTGTAATACGCAATACTACGTATACTACGCCTGACAATGATTATGTATATTCCATGTTGAATATATTCCTGGAGAATTGGTAGGCACGATGCTTTGCTAGAAGCTAACCATGTCTTGTAAATCGGTAAGAATGTGGTATAGGGTACGCACGTATTGGGATAGTCCGATGACCGTATTTACTGCCAACATATCCATGGATCTCTTGGGTCGCTTCCCAATGATTCACCGATGAGATTTGACTCGAACAAAATTAATCTGGGATTAATTATGAGAGAGAAAATTAATCTGGGATTAATTACGTCGAGAATTTATCTGGGATTAAATTCATCGAGAAGAGAGAACGCGATTAATTTGGAATTAATCGGCAAAATAAATTTAATGGTGAAATTAGATTTTACTATTTAATTTATTTAATTGGGCTAAAATAATATGTTAAATATATTAATTGAAATTGGATTTTAACACGGAATTAAAATTGGATTTTGATTCATGCGAATGAATTAATTTAGAATTAATTCGTAAGCGACTTACGTAATAATTTTGCTAGACATTATTATTTAATTAAATTAGATTTAATTAAGTTGCAACGGCAAATTCGTTTAATTCGGAATTAAACGAACCCAGGCCCGAGCGAAATTGCGTGCTGGATTGTCCGACTTGAATTTAGAATTTAAAGTGGGACCCACCAACTTACATCAATGTGTTTGACTAGTGATGGAAGTTGTTATTGGTTGTGTAAGGCTTGGATTGCTTGTAGAATACATAAACCATATCCAACACACTTTGTTTTGATTTGAAAGACATATACCAACTTAAAGTAACTTTGGAAGTCAACTTTTGGTATTAGATTTTGAAAATCAAAATTGAACTATTCACTCTCTCTTTTACTTGCAAAAACCGTGAGCCACTCTCTATTGGAAGACATTTTTGTTCTTCAAAATTTTTTCATGCTAGCACATAAAGGAGTGAATAAAGGTGATAGGGAAACTCACCCAAGGGTTTAGAACTCTATTCCAAGTTTGGAGCTTCATCTTCAACAAAGAAAAGTCTTGAAATTCATCCAATCAAAGTAAGTAATTTCTGCAACTCACTTGGTAATTCACACAAAAATCACTCTTAGACGATCTTGGCATGTTCTAGGAACACTAACAATGGTATAAGAGCCTCCTAAGTTTGATTTGATAATCTAGGGTTCAAGACTTTAATTTGGGGATTTTATGCTTAGAGCTTGATTTTTCATAAATTGATTGTTTGGTTGAGTTTATATGATGTTTAATTGGATTTGTGCATCATTGATTTTGTGAAAAATTGATTAGATTAATTTTCCCTAAAATCTATGGCTTGGCCGAATATGGCCATAAATGGACTCATGGTGGAATTTTGGAAATTTGACAATTGGATGTGTTAAGTAGCATGATAAAAATATTGAATGTTGATTTAATTGGATTGAAATCAAATTGAATGATTTTTGTTGCTATTGCCGTGAGTATATGCAAGTTGTTGGAAGATTGATTTTGCTTTAATTTGTGTTGGACATAAATTAAAATGTTAAGCATGATTAATTAGATTAATTAGTGTTTTGGAAATACTAGATTAATTAATTAATTGTGTTAATTACACTTCAATTGAATTAATGTGTAATTTAGAATGATATATTAATTTAATTTGTTGTAATTGGGCTAATGGGCTTGGTTGGGCAAAATTTTAGTCTTGGATTATATTTGGGCCTAAACCATTTCCATAAAGTGCAAAATATGACAATTGGGCTTTTAATAATTTAATTGGGCCTAATGGGCCAAAATTGATTTTATGGCATAAGGGTGATTCCTTATTGGGCCTTGGCATCTTGGGTTTGATCCATAATGGCCAAAGCCCACTCCTAAAGAATTAATTAAAAGCCCATTGGACTTTAATTAAATAGTATTGGATACTAATTGGGCCTTTGAGACCCATGAAGATTGGATTTGGAATCCAAGTCTAAAAGGCACTATTAAAAGTGTAATTATTTAATTTGGAATTAAATATGAATTAGTATTGAATATAATTTAAATTGGATTTAAAATTGTAGTTCGATATAATTCAAGAATACTTACTTTGAGTATTTGTTCTTAAACGAGTTTGACTCGCGCAAATCAAATCGTTGTTTGATCATTGGATGGTCATTAATCAAAGATTAATTAATTGGATTAGATTGATTGATAACATGCTTTGTGTGAATACTTGGATGTATGAATGAATAATATATATCAGATGGATATTAGAAGGGTGAAGGTAATTTTGGAAATTGTTGTAATAAATTTAGAATTTATTAAATTGGACTTGCGTGTCCAGCCTATTATCTCTATTCTCTTTGTATTTCTCTTCTCACCAATTCCCCTCAATGTAAATGAGGTTTCTTTAGAAGTATTATGTAATTAGGTAGAAGTATGAATAGTGCTAGCGGGAGAGAGGGAAGTGAGAGATTTGTTCTAGGAACAAAGTTTGTTATATATCCATCCGAATATCATTATTATTTTATTCGCGCCTTATTATGGTTTTAGAATGCATGCTTAAGGGTGTATGATGAGACCTAATTAAAGATAATAAATTGGTTGCCAAATCGCGACAAAAACCTTCATTTTATATTAAACGTTTTTCCTTCCATTGAGTGATTCTCTCTCAAGATCCAAGATTGGCATTGGTTTGTTGGCCAAAGTCAAGACCTTTGTCCATCGCGGATGTGTTTGGATCATGAAAGCTTTGTTCCATATCGTACGTCTTGGGCAAGTTGTGATTTGTTGGCCAAAGTCAAGGTCACTTCTTGTTCATCGACCTCGATTACGAAGCTTTCCCACTGTCAATGGGTCACGCTGAACTAGTTTCATTAAGCTTGTTGAGCCAAAACCATGGCTTAGTTGATTCAGAGGAAAAAAGGTTAGGTAATATATTGGATTTATTGGCATATATTGGATATATGTTTCGGACTTGGAGGTCCACCTACTGGATCTAGGAATTGGATGAGATCCAATTGATCTTAGAGATCTACCTAGTTAAGTTTCATACAACTTGTTGGCCAAAGTCAAGGTTGTGTGTTATTTAATGGGATCCTAGCCCACTAGGAAACTAGGTTTCCCGAGTACTCCACAGCAGGTTAGAGGCTCGCCGAAAAATAGTGGGAGACAAGTATTAAATTTGCAATTTCATTTAAATATTTGCCAATACGCGCTCATTTCATTTTTCGTCATTAATAATTTATATATATATTAGTTGGACTAATATTCAATTGTTGTTTTAATTGAACAGTTGGACTGTATTCAAACTACTTCATTTATAGTTGGTTATATAATTGGATTATAGTAATCAATATATTTGAATTTAACCGATCATTTATAGTTGGTTATATAGTTAGACTATAGTAATCATTACATCTGATTGTATCCGAAATTTTTGATTGGATAGTTGGACTATAGCACTCATTATAAATGAAAGATTAGCGTCAAAGGACATAATCCTAGGTGAAAAATATCTTTTACGTCTTTAATTTTCATATTGGGAAATAAATCTCATGATAGTCCTGGGAGTTGAGAAGTTACTCTATTTGATAGAGCGACCTCTCGGGCCTAAGCCCGGAGTCGAGCAAATAGTAGAGCATGAGCTTTGGAAGACTCATCGTGATGATGAATTTAGTGCTCAATCTGTTATGCTTGCTGTAAATACTCCTAAATTTCGTCGTCAGAACTAAGGATTAGATCCTTATACAGTGATGATGAAATTAAAGGATCTTTATAGATCTAACCTTAGATCTTAAAAGTACAAAAGAAGCTCTTACACTCGCGTATGTCAGAGGGTACATTTATCGAGCACTAAGTGTCACAGATTATTGCTGACATCGAATAGCTAGGTTAACTGGGCATTACCTACGAGGTCGAGTGTAGGACACAGAAATCGGCGACGCTGTTCCAGGCTCGCGGCCCGGTCTAGAGTACGGAGTAGCCCGCAGATGACTAAATTGGAGAATAAAGGAGTCGGCACCCAGCGTGAATTGGGAAATGATTTAAGGCCGCACTCACCCCTCGCAAGGGAAGACCTCAAACCGTTGGGTTCAAAATGGTCCATTACTTATGTCACTTGTAATGAATGGATTCGCGCAATAATATAACCAAGTCTACGCAATATACACGTGCAAGAATAACCTATATCTAAGTTTGCATACATAAAAGTGAAACCTATATCTAAGTTAGCATGCATAAAAGTAAGTAGACATAACGACAATCACACATCTCATGAACACATTAAATTGATAAACGCGGAAATATAAATAAATAATAATCTAAACATAAACATGGAAGAGATATAATTAAGTTCATAATGCGAAATAAATAACTAATCATGCATGAAATAACGTGCTATTTCTAATAAATAATGGATAAACACAAGATTAGACGAAACAAAATATGTGCGTTTCTCAAGCGGTACGTGGAGTTGTATCCCAAGTTCAGACTGCACTACCGTCCATTCAGATTCGGCTACAGAATTTACGTCTGGTTTTCCATCTGATATACCACGAGAGATTGCACAGAATCATTCATCCAATGGCCACAACATATATGAACCAACAATACGCATGTGAAGAAATACTAAATAATTAAAAAGATTAACTAGAATGAATAAAAAGGTGCCCTCAGGTCTTACCTTTTAAGTCGCCTCTTGGAAGTGCGTTACACGGTTGTCGGAAGGGTTAATGCTCCGTAACTCCTCCGGTTCACTGGTTCCACATTTTCTTTCATTGCCTCGCTATTTTGGGGTGCTGTTTTCTCTGTTTTCGTTGCTGTTTTTTGGTCGTTGTTTTTGGTTGTTGTTTGCGGTAATTAGGGGGTGTTTTGGGGGACTGGTTTGCAGTAAAGAGACTGTTTTGGGTGTTATTTAATGACTGTTTTTGTGGTAATTTGGGGGCTGTTTTCAGGGTCAATTTTTAGTGATTTGTTTATTTGTTTGTCACGGTTTGATGGCTGAAGTGGACGTGAGGGCTGCATGAAAGAAGGACGTGTGCATGGTGAGATACGGTTTGTGTGTGTGCGTGTTATTTTGGCTTGCAAGATGTCAATTTGATGAGAGAGCAGTGGTTGTTGAAGGGTGTGGGGCTGCATGGTTACTTTATTTTTAGTGGATGACTGCCGTGAGTAATTGGCGTGTAGCTTAGATTTGTTGAAAGTGGGACGTGATGTGGCTTGTTTTCACGTGTGCATGAGCTGTTGAAGGGCGTTTGTGGTCGATGTGGGAGCCTTTGTGAGTGAGCTGGTTGAATGTGTTATCTTCGTTGGTTTTGTTTGTATTGCCGAATGTGTGGTGACCTTTGTTGATTTGTTCACGTGTTGGCTGGAGGTATTTGTTTAGTGTTGTCGGTTGAAGGCTCAGTGGGGTTATTGGCTGTGTCGGTAAGTGAGGGATGGATTGTATTTGTGAATCGGTGGAGGGACGAGAGAGGTGAAAGATTATTGGCTGTGTGTATTTGTTTGTGAATGCCGAGAGTGGATGGAGAGTCAGGAGAGAGGTTGAGTGAGGGAAGGTTAGGGTTTGTTGTTCTTTACCGAGAGCTTCTTAGGTTTTCTTTGTATTTTGATTTGGTGTTATAGAGAAAGAGAGGGCGTGGAGGTTTGAGAGAGAGAGGCGTGAAGATAAGCAAAAATGCAGTGCCTACAGTCGCCCCCATTTTGATGGGACTTGTGCAGTGTGTGACAGTGACAATCCTATCAAAATTATGCAATGCATTTTTACTTACTTGGCTCGCTAGCTGCTGTCTGACTTACATGTTGCTTCGAACTGAGTTGATCTGGTGGTGAGGTACAGTGACCCCAAGGTTCATCCCTGCAAGATGATGCGATCTCTAGGAATCACTACCAAACTGAGCTGATAAGAGGTGGTGAGGTGCTTCGATCTGCGGGATTCATTCCCAATCTAAGTTGATGACGTGAGCCTCGACCCTGAGATTTATTCCCAAAACTGCTGACAGTGGGCCTCGACCCTGGGATTCATTCCCAAAACTGCTGATAATGTGGGCCTCGACCCTGAGATTCATTCCCGAAGCTACTGATGATGTGGGCCTCGACCCTGGGATTCATTCCCGAAACTGCTGATGATGTGGGCCTCGACCCTGGGATTCATTCCCGAAACTGCTGATAATATGGGCCTCGACCTTGGGATTCAGTCCCGAAACTGCTGATAATATGGGCCTCGACCTTGAGATTCATTCCCGAAACCGCTGACAATGTGGGCCTCGACCCTGGGATTCATTCCCGAAACTGCTGACAACGTGGGCCTCGACCCTGGGATTCATTCCCCTGTGATTCATTCCCAAAACCACTGATAGTATGGGCCTCAGCCTTGGGATTCATTCCCCCGGGTTAGCTTTTAATTGGTATGTTATTTGTTTGTGTACTGTGTTTGGTGCTATTGAATCTGGTCTGTAAATTGATTCTTATGCTATTGGTAACAGAATGTATAACCCGAATGCTAAATCTAAACCAACCCGTGAATGCGACTGGGACTGCAAATGATGAGGTTTATAAGATCTTGATCTATGATAGATTTTGTCAGAATATTTTGTCACCTTTGATCCATGTTAAGGATCTTCGAAAACACGGGGTGACCCTTTATTTCCTCATTGATAAAGATCATAAACCTGTTCATGATGTGCCTGCTGTGTATTTTGTTCAAACAAACCAACAGAATGTACAAAGAATCATATCCGATGCTTCTGCTTCGCTTTATGATAGTTTTCACTTGAACTTTTCGTCCTCTATACCACATGCACTTCTCGAGGATTTGGCGTCTGGAACGTTGAATTCGGATTCGATTCAGAGGATTTCGAAGGTTCATGATCAGTATTTGGAGTTTGTGACTTTAGAGGATAATTTTTTTCGTTGGCACAGAAGAGTAGTTATGTCCAGTTGAATGATCCAAAGGCTGGGGACAGAGAGATTGAGGAGATAATGAGAGGATTGTTGGTGGGTTGTTTTGTGTATTGGCTACTCTTGGTGTGGTGCCGATTATAAGGTGTCCTCGTGGTGGGCCAGCAGAGATGGTTGCTTCAGGGCTGGATCAGAAGATGAGGGATCATTTGTTGTCTAAGAACAATTTGTTTTCGGAAGGTGGAAATTTTGCAAGCTCATTTCAGCGTCCGATTTTGTGTATTTTCGATAGGAATTTTGAGCTTTCAGTTGGGATACAACATGATTTTAGGTATCGGCCACTTGTTCATGATGTGCTTGGATTGAAGCTTAATAGGTTGAGTGTGCAGGGGGAAAATGGTGGTATGAAGTCATATGAGTTGGATAGTACAGACCCGTTCTGGTTGGCAAATGGGTGGTTGGAATTTCCTGAAGTTGCATTGGAGATTGAAACACAATTGAATAAGTATAAGAAGGATGTTGACGACGTGAATAAAAGAGCAGGAGGAAATGATGGGGCTGAGTTCGATGGGACAGATCTAATTGGAAACACAAAGCATCTGATGAATGCCGTGAACTCACTGCCTGAATTGACTGAGAGGAAGCAGGTGATTGATAAGCACACAAACATTGCAACTGTTTTATTGGGGGAGATAAAGGAAAGATCTCTCGATTCCTATGCAAAAAAGGAAAATGACATGATGATCAGAGGAGGCATTGATCGAAGTGAACTGATGGCCGTGCTTAAAGGAAATGGCAGTAGGATGGACAAATTGCGGTTTGCAATTATTTTCTGATTTCTTCAGAAACCATTAATCAATCAGAAGTGGAAGCAGTGGATGCAGCGCTGAGGGAATCTGAGGTTGATACTTGTGCATTTCAGTATGTGAGGAAGATCAAGTCATTGAATGTCTCATTGGCATCAGCAAATGCTGCAAGTAGAAGTAACATAGTCGATTGGGCTGAGAAACTATATGGGCAGTCAATCAGTGCTGTGACAGCGGGTGTGAAGAACTTATTATCTAATGACAGGCAATTGGCACTGACAAAAACAGTGGAAGCTTTGGTGGAGGGGAAGCCAAATCCAGAAATTGACTCATATCTCATGTTTGAACCTCGTGCTCCCAAGTCAAGCTCTGGTACCAGCCATCTGAAGGGACCATTTAAAGAAGCTATTGTGTTCATGATTGGTGGTGGTAACTACATGGAATATGGCAGCTTGCAAGAGCTTGCGAAGCGTCAGATGCCTTTAAAGCATGTTATATATGGAACTACGGAAATTCTCACAGGAGTTGAGTTTGTTGAGCAGCTTGCACTGTTGGGTCAAAAGATGGGACTGGGCAACACAGATGCTCCTTCAACCCATTAAAAGGGATACTTCATATTGATTCTTTCGGAAGACTTTAATTTGATGGTTTTACGCATAGGAGGAACACTGGGAATGTAGGTTTTGAAGCTGAATATCTATGAAGAAGGAACGCGATAGGGTTAGGTGTATTTGCTTGTTTATTTATTATTGACTTGGTGTTTTAGGATTCAGACTTGCCTTTTTTTGACCATGTAAAAGAATGTTTTAGCTTTTGTTATAGAAATTATTCATCTTGATTGAAGCAAGTTTATGTTGTTGGAATATATATGTTTCATTCCGTTCTGAAATTGAAACCTTGACTTGACCTTGGAGAATTTTTTGTTAATGCTACCCAAATCAATATATGAGTGCTATTCTGAATCATTTGGTAATTGGTTGTTGCTTCACTGCGTTATTCATGTTGATTGGAAGTTGTTACAAAATTGGTTGAGTAAAGTTTAATGAATGTTGTGTTAGACAGGCTGGTCGGTGACGAATTTTTATCCCGAATTTGATTTTTTTTGTTTAAAAAATATTAATTTTGAATCATTTGGTTCGAAATTTAAGATGATTTTTCATCAAAATTTAAAAATGATAAAAAATTTGGGATGATTTTTCTGATTGAATCAAAATCCAAGATTGGCCATCTCTAGACGTTATTTAACTTCTTTTTGAAATTTGAACAGAGATATTTTATGTATTAAAAGTTCATCGACAATATCTTTTTAACCTCAACTTTCTCCAATTTTCCCCATATCAGCTGATTAATAAATAATCCTGAAAATTCGTTTGGTTGTAAGGTGATACCCTATGCGGAATTATTCAATCCTACTCTATCTAAGACACGTCAAAGGTAGAGTTATTATGGTACGATTTCAATCAAACACCCTTAATTCTAAAAAGATATAAAACAAAAAAAATATATCAAATCACTCAGAAATTTTGTTGATGGAGTGGAAAACTTTTGCAGAGTAAAAAAATCACACTGGGTATAGGCTACCATCCAAATCCACTATAATAGAGAAAACTTACGGTGATTGTATAAGACCTATGACAATAATTTTGCCGACTCAAATACCTCTATATTGTAATAACCCGAAAAACTCATCGAGCCTATACTAAACAACCTTCTTCAGAACCTCTGAAGTCTCTGAGTGAATCCAATATGAGAACTCGGAATGCCAGAACTCCTACTACCAATCACCTCCTCAGAACTCTGAAGGATTATGGTATTGGGTAAGGGTTGTGTTTTGTGTTGATGGTTTATCAAAAAATAATCCCACCAAAAGAAATAAGACAATGGAATAAATTAAATCTTCAAGGTGATTTCACAAGAGAGAGAAAACAAAAGATATTAGGGCTCTGAATAATGTGTTTCCAACCCAGGTAAAGTGGCTATGTGTCTCTTTTTATAGGTAGGGTGTTCCTTGTCCAAGACAGACTTAAAAAATGTGTCCAAAATAACCAAATCATGCATGGGCGTTCGAACAACACGAGAACGCGTGACGAATGCGAATGTTTCGGCAAAACCGTTCGTACGCTATGTTAAATGACCGACGTAAACACACACGTATAACACAAGCGCACGTATCGTTCAAGTAGTATAAAAATATCGATCACATGAGGACTTAATAACTAATCTATTAATTTTATGAGGTCAAATGATTACTAGTATCTAACAGGTTGTTGGATTGATTTGAAATGATGACGATTCTAAATTTAAAAACAAGTAAATAAAATTGTTCGAAAGTAGATTTAAGAAAATTCAATATTAAAAACTATCTAGGGTTGTGATTTCTTCCAATATCATTTTAAAGATGAAGTGGTTATTTTATGTTTGTGTAATAAATCGGTTTACTAACCTGGAACACTAAATTATGCAAAAGCCTCTGTCGATGGTCAAACGCAAATACCCAGTTTAACCCAATTGAACCATATGTCCATGTCAACCAAATTATATGGATTCATTAAATTTAAGTTCCAATTATGGCTACCCCCGCCCGACAGGTATATGTCTATCCTGTAAGGAAATCTATTAAAGGGTTATCTATCCTCAAGGAAGATCGTGGGCTATTAAGTCTAAGGCTGAAACCTAAAATTCCTTTGTCAAGTTTATTTTAGATTTACCACATCAATCTTATTAGTGGCCAATTAACAAGACGCATTAAGCTTAAGACTTAAGAAGTAAACCTTTAAATTACCCAAACTATAATTTAACCCCTTATAAACCGGTGATATTGGATTTCATCACAACCCCAGATAACTGGCTTAGTTACGACACATATTTACGGGTAGTAAAAAAAAACTTAAATAAAATAAAAGACATAAAGTAAAATACTGAAAATTAAATACTGAAAATTAAATGACGGAAAGTAAATGTTGAAATTCTGAAAATTAAATGCTGAAAAGTAAATTGCTGAAAAGTAAATGCTGAAAGTAAATTGCTGAAAAGTAAATTGCTGAAAAGTAAATGCTGAAAATTAAAGAAAGAAAAGTATTGTGCGTAAAAGTAAATTGCGGAAAGTAAAAACTGAAAAGCAAAGAAAAGAAAGTGCGAAAGCGGAAATTAATTACTGAAAGCTGTAAATAAACAAACAAGATACAATCTTCTTAGTATTCTTAAGGAATTCCTTAGAAGAAAGTATGAATTTTACAAATGAAATGGCTTGGTATTTATAGGTAAAATTTTACCTCCATCAAATCATCAACCAAATCAATTATTAATTGCTCCACTAATTGCTCCACTAATTGCTCCACCAAATCCATTATTAATTGCTCCACTAATCTCTTATCATGTTTGGTGATGATTTGATAATTTTTATTATTTATTTATTAATTTATTTTTTGCTTTGAAAATGATTGAAAATGACTTTAATAATTACACACAACACACTTCTGGATGGGTCATCGATTTCGGGCATGAAATCGTCAGAATTCGAAATTATTTTGTCTTTCAAAGCTGTAGATCTTTGAGTCTTCTTTAATCTGGAACTTGAATCAGCTCAATCCAATATCTGAGTAAAACGTTATGCCCAAAATACGACAGATGCGCAAAACTGGAATTTCCAAAACTGCACTTCGTCAAAAACGCCCTTTCAAGTTTCCAATCTCCAAAATTAAAATATCAAGTCCAATAATTGCCCTTATTTGACCCATATTTCGTCCTAAATGATTTCATTAAGATCCGATATTATTTTATTTGCAAAATAAACTAAAACACATCAAAACGTTCATCAAACCCGAGAAACTAAACAAAATATTAAGTTAAAGGGGCGGTAAATATTGATATATTTTCCGCTCATCACACCCCCAAACCTAACATTTTGCTAGTCCTCGAGCAAAATAATAAAATAAAATACAAGAAATAATTAAAATTAAACTAAGCCACTTTCGTAGGGATCACGGTTGAATTTAGTATATGCAACAAGCCTTTAAACCCCTAGGTGTCTCTAGTGGACGAGTTATAGTCTCGTGAGGGCTTACAGCAACGATACCCACAAACGTTTTACAAAAGTAAAAAGGTAGTGAAACTAATGCACACAAAAGCAAAAAGACAAGAGAAAAGAGAATAAAGAAGTTAGTGACTAATCATGTGAAACTTCTACTCCAAATTAATAGTTGTTTTGTTTCGTTCTAAATTACCGAATAAGTAAATTCATTGATTATTTTTACCATTTTCCATATACACAGTCGACAAAATATTAATCAACTCATTTTTGCCCACAACAGTCATAAGTGCAGTTGATAAAAGAGTAATATTTTTGTCCTAAAGTTCTATCAGATTTCACACATTTTTGTAGCAATGGAATAATTTTTCTGATTTTTCAGATTTTTTTCTTGGATTTTTCTCTATTTTTTATTTATATACAATATCTTCCATCTATGTAGCGAGTGTTGGGTCGGTGGCTCCCAAATCAGTTGGCTTTAGGGCACCAGGTATTAAGACACCCCTACGAACTTAATTACTCAGACTTCAAATATATATATTTTTGCAGCATCTTTGATCCATGAAACGAGCTTTGGGCCAGTGACTCTCAAACCAGTTGGTTTTAGGGCATTAGGTGTTAAAACACCCTTAAAGAATTAATAACTCGAATCTCATACGTTTTTTTTTTACTCCATTGCTTTTTGAGATGCTTTCTCTAATTAAACTAGAGCACTGATTATTACAAACTTTTCAATTTTAGCTCATGTCCGTATGTTACTATATATGTTGATAATACCTGTCAACTGAGCATATGAAGATCCATTTTAGTCCCTTTTATGGAGAATTCACAAATTAAATAATTCAAAAGGAAATAAACAAAAATTAACTTATTTCGAAAATAGGCTTAAGATACGTCTCAGGAGTGGAAACTCCTTACTCAGCTATCTCTTACCAATTTCACCCTTTTAGTCAAAATAAAAACACAAAAACGCAAAATATTTTTGTAATTTTTGAAAAAATTTCAATTTTTTTGTATTTTTCGAAAAATTTTGGACTAAAAATAAAAACAACACACAAACTAAAAACAAGGTACTGATCAACTAATTCCCCCCCCCCCCCCAAACCTAAATGAGACATTGTCCCCAATGTCTTAAAAAGTAGAAGAAGAGTTTAGAAAATAATACCTGGTTAGCTGAAATTTTACAGGAAATAAAGGTTAAGATCTAGATTAATCCTACGCCTCTTACCACGATCGTCCTCAGACCAATTTATCTTTGAAAGAATAGGGTCAACTCGTGGTTCATAGGCTATGAGTTGGTCTATTAGATCCGGAGCAGTTCTGGCAGTAAAGAGGAGTTCTTTCAAAGGTTTTGACACGAACCCATTTCTCCGGGCATCATCAAGAAACACACAAAGAAAATCATAAAATCCATCAACGTTGTACAACCCAATTGGTTTCTGGTGTATGTTCAGGTTTGCCCAAGATAGCACAATAAAAATTTCCTCCAATGTACCCAAGCCACCTGGCAAAGCAATAAAAGCATCAGCACGGTTAATCATTTCTACCAAACGTTCAAACATACCTGGCACGATCAGTTCCTCTCCGTTTGATGGTTCAATAAGATTTGCTTCTGCCAATGGTTTTGAGATGATTCCCAAAACGTGACTGCCTCCTTCCTGTACAGCTTTTGAAACGATCCCCATAAGTCCAAGATTTCCTCCGCCATATATTAAGTGCATATTTCTTGCAGCTAAGACTCGACCCAATTCTTGTGCTGCTTCTACGTATTGTGGCGTAACACCAACACTACTACCGCAAAACACACAGATGTTTTCAACTCGTCTTATTGAAGTGGCTTCCTTTTTTATATGTATTTCTTTCTCAACTCTGGATGCCTTCAAAAGTGCAATGACGGGCTGAATTTATAGTACCTGAAAAGGGTGAGTAAAAATAGCACAAGTATCTTCCAGAGGACGATTAGTAGCGAAATAATATCGTGATAGTCAAAAAGGTCTGGATCCTGTCAGAGAAAATAAAAGAAAACAACAAACAAATCACAATTATTAAGAAAAGACAAAGAGATATAATATTTACAAGAAAAGTAACGGCTTGATTGACGTCTATGCGTCAGGGACAAGCTTCCCTTCCAATTTTCTTATAAACTGGCAAACATGGTCTTTTGGAGTCAGATTCCCAAGACTTAATTGTTGTCTTTCTTTTTGTAATTGTGTATATAATTTACGAATGGCTATGTGAACATATCCACTGGGATGCGTCTCAAGAGTTAAAGATATATCATCTAAAGACTCCTTACTCAAGCCATCCCTAATGAATTTAATTTTGTCTTCGCGATTATCAGACACCATTCCTAAAGAACGACAACGAGTATTGCAATTCCAGCGTGCACATTTGTAACAAACACCCATTTGTTGCTCTACGTTTCCTTGCATAGGTGGTTCTTCCAAAACCAGGCAGATGTGAAATAAAAGAGTCAGAAGACTCACCTGCCAATCGGACTCGTGCTTCAATTACCCAACGAATGTCATTAGGAATACCTTTGATCATCAGTAGTCTCATCCGTTCCAAGCGAGCTTTGTAGACTTTCATCAGAGATTTTTGAGGGAGAGAAGGAAATTGCTTGTGAAGATTTGCGAGAGCTTCTTCCATCGTGAAATGACTAAACCTGCAAAAATTAAACACACAAAATAAACACACCAGATCACAATATATACAAAAATTGCATGGGTTGCCTCCCTGCGAGCGCTAAGTTTAAAGTCGTCAGCTAGACGTGACTTCTCGAACGTTAGGCTAGATATGAAAGTGTGACACTTTCTTTTTGTCGCTCAAATGATTCTCCCCAGTAGTGCTTAAAACGCTTGTTTTTAACCTTGAAAGTTTTGTTGGAGTCAGGATCATGTATCTCAACGGCTCTGTCTGGTAAAACCTTGGTGATCACAAATGGACCTGACCACCGTGATTTTGGCTTCCATGGGAAGAATTTCCCCCTTGATTTGTTTAACAGTACCTTCTGCCCTGGTTCCAGTTGTATGCCCACTATCTTCTCATCATGTCTTTTCCTTGTACAATTTGGCATCCTCAAAAGGCTGTATGTGAAATTCCTCCAATTCGTTGAGCTGTTGGAACCTTTTCTCTTCTGTTGCTTGTAGTGCAAGAATAGGCTTCTTCAGTATGCATTGCGCTTTATCTTCAGGCTCCACAGGTAATTGACATGCTTTAAGTTTGTCAGTAGAACTTTGTCTTTCATCAGAGTTCTGAACGGTACTATGTATCACATCAAGTCTGAAACACTCCTCATTCTTTTCATCATCTGAGAAATTCATGGCTTTGAAAACATTGAATGTTACTTCTTGGTCTTGTACCCTCATGGTTAGTTCTCCTTTTTGTACATCAATAATGGTTCGACCTGTAGCCAAGAATGGTCTCCCGAGGATGATTGGCACGTCTGCGTCTTCCTCCATATCAAGGACAATAAAATCTGCTGGGAAAATGAATTTGTCAACCTTGACCAGCACATCCTCAACTA
Source organism: Zanthoxylum bungeanum (assembly GCA_019454045.1). Taxonomy (NCBI): domain Eukaryota; kingdom Viridiplantae; phylum Streptophyta; class Magnoliopsida; order Sapindales; family Rutaceae; genus Zanthoxylum; species Zanthoxylum bungeanum. The sequence goes on from SKCR01032841.1 coordinate 98,690, forward strand.
CCCTTGGAAATACGAGCGTTCTATCAGCAAGTTGTAGTGAGACTGAAGTGGGCATTGTTTCTCCAATCTGCAGTTTCCTGAAAATAGAAAAAGACATCAAGTTAACACTAGCACCTAAATCACACAGAGCCTTACCGAAGTCATGTTCTCATATGGTGCAAGGAATAGTGAAACTGCCAGGATCTTTCAACTTTGGAGGAGTTTTCTCTGAATGATGGCGCTGCATTCTTCTGATAATGCTACTGTCTCATAATCTCCCAATATCCGCTTTCGTGAAAGAATGTCTTTCATGAATTTGGCATAGCTGGGCATTTGTTCCAACGCTTCTGCAAATGGAATGTTGATATGCAGCTTTTTGAACACCTCCAAGAAGAAGCAAACTACTTGTCTAGTTTATTCTTCTGAAGACGTCGAGGAAAATGTGGAGGTGGAGTGATGTGTTTTTTTTCCTTTGCTTCTTTTTCCTCCATCTGTTGCTTTGTTTCTTTTGGAAAATCTTCAATTGTTGTTGCCTTGATTCCAACATCTTTTTTGATTTCAGTACCGCTTTTTAACATGATGGCATGACATTGCTCATTCCCCATGTTCCTTGGATTTGGCTCTGTATTGCTAGGAAGGGTACCTGGCGGTCTGTAACTCTGAGCATTGGCCAGTTGTCCAATTTGATTCTCCAGTGCTTTAATAGAAGCTGATTGACTTTGAATTAATGCTGCTTGGGATTGAAACATAGCATCATATCTTGCTGCTTGAGATTGAAACATAGCATATCTTGCTGCTTGAGAGTCGTGTTTTGCTTCTATCTTTTTGAAGTGGGTCATCACTTCTGTTATTCCTGGTTCATTTTCCTGTTCCTGGCTTTTGTTCTGTTGTTGGAATCCGGGAGGTAGATTGTTCATTTGCCCTGAATTGTTGCTCCATGCGAAATTGGGATGATTCCTCCACCTTGGGTTGTAGGTTTTGGAATATGGATTGTTCCCCTATCTGTTGAAATTATTGACATAATTCACCGTTTCTTTATGTTTGTTGAAAGATTCTGACTCAGGTGCTCCTCCAAATGGTGAACTTGTGGATCCACCATTAACTTTTATGTTAAGAGTTTCCAGATTTTTGCAAATCACATCCAGCTTGGAATTCAGTGCTGTGTTGGCTCCAACTTCATAAATTCCTGCAATTCTTTGGATCATGCTCATTTCTGTTGGCCATAAAGAATTGTTGTTGGCCATTTCTTCGATTAGGTCCCAGGCTTCATCTTCTCCTTTTGCCATTAAAGCTCCTCCAGCAGCAACATCGATTGTGGTTCTCATTATTCCAGAAAGTCCATTATAGAATGTTTGGACTTGAAGCCATTTTGGAATCTCATGGTGAGGACATTTCCGGAGCAAATCTTTGTACCTTTCCCAAGATTCGCAGACGGATTCTGAATCTTGTTGTACAAAGGATGTGATGTCATTCCTCAGCTTTCTGGTTCTGGCTGGTGGAAAGTACTTTGCAAGAAATTTGGTGGCTAAAGTGTTCCAAGTTGTGATAGAACCTGCTGGTAGTGAATGTAGCCAAGCTTTAGCTCTGTCCTTCAAGGAGTATGGGAAAACACGCAGTCTCATTGCTTCTTCTGATGCTCTATTGTAGTTGAAAGTGCCGCAAACTTCCAGGAAGTTACTGATGTGGGCATTAGGATCTTCAGTTGCATTCCCCCCGAACTGAACTGACTGCTGAATCATCTGAATGCAGTTTTTGATGTCACACGCATTTGCTGGTAAGAGAGGAAGTACAATACAGGAAATGAGTCTATCAACCACCGGAATGGTTCTGTCTCGAATGGGAATTGGTGGTGCAACCTCCAACGGTTCAGGTTCCATGTTGACTAAAGCTTCTTGGCCTTATCGCCTTTCCCTTCTCAATTATCTGATGGTTCTTTCAATTTCTGGGTCAAGAGATCGGAGTTCAAAGCTTCTGGTTCGTCTCATGTAGTTTCTGAGAACCTGAAACACAAGAAAAAAAAAACAATAAGTAAAAAGAAAATAGATACAAGTAACGTATCGAACCCCAAAATTAATAGTGAAAGATAAATAAGTCCCCGGCAACAGCACGAAAAACTTGACCAGCGTAAACACACACGTATAACGCAAGCGCACGTATCGTTCAAGTAGTATAAAAATATCGATCCCACGAGGACTTAATATCTAATCTATTAATTTTATGAGGTCAAATGATTACTAGTATCTAACAGGTTGTTGGATTGATTTGAAATTGTGACGATTCTAAATTTAAAAACAAGTAAATAAAATTGTTCGAAAGTAGATTTAAGAAAATTCAATATTAAAAACTATCTAGGGTTGTGATTTCTTCCAATATCATTTTAAAGATGAAGTGGTTATTTTATGTTTGTGTAATAAATCGGTTTACTAACCTGGAACACTAAATTATGCAAAAGCCTCTGTCGATGGTCAGATGCAAATACCCAGTTTAACCCAATTGAACCATATGTCCATGTCAACCAAATTATCTGGATTCATTAAGTTTAATTTCCAATTATGGCTACCCCCGCCCGACAAGTATATGTCTATCCTGTAAGGAAATCTATTAAAGGGTTATTTATCCTCAAGGAAGATCGTGGGCTATTAAGTCTAAGGCTGAAACCTAAAATTCCTTTGTTAAGTTTATTTAAGATTTACCACATCAATATTATTAGTGGCCAATTAACAAGACGCATTAAGCTTAAGACTTAAGAAGTAAACATTTAAATTACCAAAACTATAATTTAACCCCTTATAAACCGGTGATATTGGATTTCATCACAACTCCAGATAACTGGCTTAGTTACGACACATATTTACGGGTAGTAAAAAAAACTTAAATAAAATAAAAGACATAAAGTAAAATACTGAAAATTAAATACTGAAAATCAAATGACGGAAAGTAAATGCTGAAATTAAATACTAAAAATTAAATGCTGAAAAGTAAATTGCTGAAAGTAAATTGCTGAAAAGTAAATGCTGAAAGTAAATTGCTGAAAGTAAATTGCTGAAAAGTAAATGCTGAAAATTAAAGAAAGAAAAGTACTGTGCGTAAAAGTAAATTGCGGAAAGTAAAAACTGAAAAGCAAAGAAAAGAAAGTGCGAAAGCGGAAATTAATTACTGAAAGCTGTAAATAAACAAACAAGATACAATCTTCTTAGTATTCTTAAGGAATTCCTTAGAAGAAAGTATGAATTTTACAAATGAAATGACTTGGTATTTATAGGCAAAATTTTGCCTCCAACAAATCATCAACCAAATCAATTATTAATTGCTCAACTAATTGCTCCACTAATTGCTCCACCAAATCCATTATTAATTGCTCCACTAATCTCTTATCATGTTTGGTGATGATTTGATAATTTTTATTATTTATTTATTAATTTATTTTTTGCTTTGAAAATGATTGAAAGTGACTTTAATAATTACACACAACATACTTCTGGATGGTTAATCAATTTCGGGTATGAAATCGTCAGAATTCGAAATTATTTTGTCTTTCAAAGCTGTAGATCTTTGAGTCTTCTTTAATCTGGAACTTGAATTGGCTCAATCCAATATCGGAGTAAAAATTTATGCCCAAAATACGACAGATACGCAAAACTGGAATTTCCAAAACTGCATTTCGTCAAAAACGCCCTTTCAAGTTTCCAATCTCCAAAATTAAAATATCAAGTCCAATAATTGCCCTTACTTGACCCATATTTCATCCTAAATGATTTCATTGAGATCCGATATTATTTTATCTGCAAAATAAACTAAAACACATCAAAACGTTCATCAAACCCGAGAAACTAAACAAAATATTAAGTTAAAGGGGCGGTAAATATTGATATATTTTCCGCTCATCATCAAACGCAACTCGAACGCGGAGCCTCTGGTCAGTTTAGTTCAAACGAAATGTTAAACGTGCTTCGAACGTATAGCCTTTGGAAGCTTTCATTCAAACGTCATATCACACGTGACACTAACGCTGAGCTCTGAAATCTTCATTCAATTTCTTCCAAATTCTGATCAATCAATATCAATTCTTCAAGACCCATTACAACTCTATTGAACATATTTTGTTACGGAATTTGTCAACGACCCAACAAACATGGCTCTCTCTTCCGTACACCCAGTCATGGCTCGCTCATAGGCCCGCTAGTGCCAGCGCAGTAGAGCAAGTAATGGAAGTGATGCACATGCCAGTCTACTTCGAGAAGTGATGGGAGTCTGTCAAGCTCAAAAAGTGGTTTTTTAATCCCAGTATAAGAGTGTCAAAGTAATAAAATAACCCGGTAAGTCCGGGGTCGATCTACAGGGAATAGATTTAAAAGGATAAAATATTAATTCAACTAATAAATAAAAACAATAAAATAAAATACTAGGGTTAGAGGATCCACTATTGATATTTCAAATCTTTTTATAAAATATAAATTTTAATTATTTCCCAATCAATTTATTTCATAATTATCATGTATTAATTATTTCAATCATGTTGATAATTAGTCCTGCCAAAGTACTAGATATGTCAAAACATATAAAATCATTCATAAAGGCGGTGATGTCATTAGTCTATAACAAGTCCAATTAGGTACTCAATTATGCCAAATATATAAAACCAGCCATTTAGGCGGTAGAAAAATATGTCAATAATTAATACAGATCTTTGATAGTCCACTCTCTCTCATTTATGGGATTCAAGTATTATCTGTGTCAATCGGTGACTGTCTACACCTAGTCAAGAGTTCTCAATAAACTAGAAAAAGTATGAATTTTATTTGAAAAATTATCACAATTTATAAAATATAATATAAATTAAAATCACATATATTTTCATTGTTAGGTTTTATCTAGGTCCCAAGATCAAACAAGACATGAAATCATGTGAGAACACATCAACGGAGGTAGCAGAATACTCACATCGATCGGTTGAGAGACGCGGCAAGCAACAAAACTTGAAAAACCCCACTGCCAAGGGCGTGAACTGCAGTGATGTTGCTCACTGTTTTGGCTTCAAATTTGGTCCTTCGTCAAGCTCCAAGCTTCGTCGAACGGATCCCGCCTCATGGGTGAACCTCCCTAACACCTTCGCAAGTCTCGTAAGTGTGCTAGCACTTGTGTTTTTGCATCAAAAACACACTCATTACTCCCCTAGAAGCTCACGGCAGTGAGCTGTGAAGAAGAAGGAGATGAAGCCCTTTTGGGCGTGAGATGTGAGAGAGAATTGGAGGAGAGAAATTGTGTAATTGGTTAGTAAAAGATTTTCAAAAACCTTATATATTTTCTAAGAAAATACATTAAACAATTACCAAATAATTTATAAAATAATCAAAAGGTAAATGTCTCACCAACTTACACTATTTCACCAAAACACATCACTATTCATTTTCACTTTATTAAAGTGACATGTCTTGCAATCAATCAATCACATCAATCAATCACATCACTCAAAGTGACTTTTGATTTGACGCTTGATGTGACGAATGATTTGACGCTTGATGTGACTTGCGTCGCCGCACTCGAATTCGAAATACGAATGCGCTCGCAATCACACTCGGGCTCGGGTTCGCTAATTCTCAATTAGCGATTTTTCCGTCGCGTCGTAATTAAATGATTACGCCTAGCGAATTCACTATTCACGTCGCTAACGAATTAATTCTAAATTAATTCGTTCGCCCGAATTAAAATCTAATTTTAATTCCGCGTCGAAATCTAATTTCATTTAATATATCGAATATATTAATTTACCGATTAATTCCAAATTAATCATTCTCTCTCTTTAGACGATATTTTATCCCAGATAAAATATCTCCGTAATTAATCCTAGATTAGTTTTCTCTTTCTTCTATATAATCCCAGATTATTAATGAGTGCGAGTTATGCGTCATCGGTGCATTATCGGGAAGCGACCCATGAGATCCCCGGATAAGTCGGCAGTAAATACGGTCATCGGAGTATCCGAATCACGTACGTACCAAGTACTACGTTCTACCGATTTACGAGACAAGATCGGCTTCTAGCAAAGCACGAAGTCTACCCAATTCTCCGGTCATATTCATCTAAGAATATTTAAGATCTATATCAAGCGTAGTATACCAAGTATTGTGTATATGGTCCAGTATCAGATAGTCACGTGCTAGGGCTGGGGCTGGATAAGTGTCTGCCCCGTCCGAAGCACATGTCGGATGTCTGGTAACTAGTCTCTATAATCGGATATACATGACCTTGTCATAATATCCCGATGGCCGGCCAGCACTTAAGAGCACTAATACCGTATCCTGCGTGACATCATCTCCACTATGACTGGAGTGATACTTCCGTCTTGACATCACACCCAATACTCTATGATTCTCAATATACCCAGCATTGGCGTACACAGAACCGGTTAGAGTCCTGGACGACCTCAACTAAAGCATATTGATTGTCGTAAGCATTAGCGGTGCAAGTCTCAGGTTAAGACCATACACACCTACCCTGATGTCGGACTCCCATAGACACATAGTCATAATACCAATGGGATTCCGAGGGGTCTATCCAGAGCGAAGCTGTTTCCCGTACCATCGGTGAAACACAACCTCCTATCGCACTTGCATGAGTATCCAATACCCAAATATATGAGAACTATGCTGTTGTGCCCTCACAACGCGCACAAGTGCAATACTAGCCTATTCCGCATTATCGATGTCCAGTCTCGATAATACTACGACTAGGGATATTTAATGATTAATCCTTCGTGGACTGATACTGTCTCATATCATCTCAATCCAGGAACTAATCATATGGACCTCTCTTCATTTATATATCTAAGGTGATCTAATCACAAATGATGAGAGTGCAATTTCCTTGTCACATAGTTAATTTGTACAACAACACTATGATCTGTACAAATAGTGACGCTATGGGTCATATTATCCAACATTCATACCAAAAGCTTCACCCTTTATCCTAACATGATATAAATTTACAAAATAAGATATAAATAAAAACACACATGATTTTACTAATAAGAGAAAAAGAAATTACAAAAGAAATAAAATAAAATAAAACGCACAAGATACTTACCCCAAATCTTCCGAAAGGGGAAAATGAAATAACACCCATATTGGAGTGGAGCTCTCCACTGAGGTGCCGAGCACCTCATTTTATAGGAGACCTCGGCACCAAATTCCCAAAACAAACATTTGTTTTTTTCAAAAGCAAACGTTTGTTTTTGAAAAAGGGTCATGCTAACGAGTGCCATAATGACACTCATTAAAGATTCATTTTAGGAAAGTTTTGACATCACTTTTATGATAAATACAAAAAATTGTCAAAACATTAATTATTTTTTCCTTTTTCCTATGAAATGTTTCCTTAAAATGATCCTTAATGAGTGCCCTTAGGGCACTCGTTAGCATTTCCATTTGAAAAAAAAGCAAATTGCTTTTGACTTTTGAAAAAGAAAAATATATTATATATATATATATATATATATATATATAATATATATATATTAATGTAATAATATATTATATATATAATCTCGGTGGGACCTCCAATATATATATATTACAATAATAATAAAATGTATGTATGACTAAATACATTATAAGCTCATTTTGTTGTCAACATAAACACAATAGATTTTTTTCAAGTCCGATTTGAATATAGCTGTCACGCTCTTTTGAATTTTCTAGGTCTTGAGTTCATATTTCATATTCATTATTTCCTGTTGAGCTTCCAAAGTAATATTTTGCCTACACAATAAATAAAAATCATATTAAAAATATATAAAACAAAAATTTAATTATTATTTCACAAATGTGCTAAATTAAGAGAATTAATGAAACTACAAGTGTAAAATGATTAATTTTCACATTAATAAATGTACATTTTTTAATGTTCATCACACACTCCAACCAGTTTATTACTAGTCCATAGTAATTTAAGCGAAAACTAAAAGGAAATTTTTTTATTCAAGTTAGTAATTGTTTTCTTTCTTTCTAAATTATCAAATAAGTAAATTCTCCTATACATTTTACCATTTTTCCATATACACATGAGACAAAGTATCAATTAATTCATTGTGCCCACAATTTTCACAGATCTTGTTGAAAAGAGAGTAATATTTTTGTTCTAAAAATATATTAGAATTCACACCTTTTGACAATGGAAGTTTATTTATAAATACAAAAATAATTTTTTTTAATAATAATATATCTTCAATCCTTGTAGCGAGCTTTGTGCCAATGACTCCCAAACCAGTTGCTTTAGGGCACTAGGTGTTAAGATACCCCTACATAATTAATTGCTAAGATCTCAGATGTTAAAAAGAATAAGTATCCGATTTTCTTAAGTTTTCTCTTTAACCCATGTAATGAGCTTTGTGCCAGTGACTCCCAGACCAATTGGTCTTAAGGCACTAAGTGTTAAAACACACATATGAACGTAATTGCTCAAATTAGAGAGGCTATGAAATCAAACTTATTCACATTTTTTTTTGTTTCTCTCTTTTTTTTAATTCAAGCTCTACCGTTTTACGTGAACAATCACTACTTGCTGAGATAAGATGTCTGGTTACTAAGTAGAAGCTTGGTTAGTAGTTTTTTATTTATTTATTTTAAATAAAAACACAAACTTCATTGCTTTGAGGTGTTGACTCTAACAAATTAGAGAACTGAATATTACAAAATTTTCACTTTCAACCCATGATCATATGTTACCATGTATGTTGATAATACTTGTCAAATGAGCATGTGAAAATCAAATTTAAATAATTTCATGGAGAATTCACAAATTTAAATGATTCAAAAGGAAAGAAACAAAAATAACTTGTGACGAATTACATTAAAATAAAAATAATTTTTTTTATTTTTTACACACAAAATAAAATATTTTTTTTTTAAAAAAATAAAATAAAATAAAGCATTCTAGTCAATCATCCACTTCCCCAACTAAATTGAGACATGTTCCTTAATGTCTAAATATGAAGAAGTAGAGTTTAGAAGACATCACATGATTCATGTGGTATTGACAATTGAATCTACAACACTGCTACTAAAAAGAAAGATTATAGCTAAAAAAAAAATCAAAATAGTAAATTGAAATATAGTTGTGATTGTGGCTCACATCTTCCTCTAGTTTTACATCCAGTAACGGCTTGAACGCCCTTTATGGGTCGATGATATGCTTCCCATCCAATTTTCTTATAAATCGACAAACATGATCTTTTAAAGTCAGATTTCAGAGACTATAATTTAGCAAAATGATGGTTTTTTTTTTTTTTTGTTTTTTTATTTTTTTTACAAAATACACAAAACAATAAAAAAAAATTATAAAAGATTCTTTTTGTTTTAAAAAAATAAAACAACACAAAAGTGAAAAAAATTATAATAATGTTAAATTATTACTCTATTTATTAAATTTTATTCCCCAACAACGACGCCAAAAACTTGACACGCTTAAAAGTTGTTCTTTACTCCCAAGTATAAGATATCGAAATAATAAAATAACCCGGTAAGTTCGGGGTCGATTCACAATGAATAGATTTAATAGGATAAAATAATAATTCAACTAAAAAAATAAAAATAATAAAATAAAATACTAGGGTTAGAGGATCCATTATAAATTAGAATTATTTCCAAATCAATTTATTTCATAATTATCGGGTAATAATTATGCCAACACATGTGATCCGTCCTGTCGATAATTAGTCATGTCAAGGTACTAAATATGTCAAAACATATAAAATCTTCTATAAAGGCGGTGATATCATTTGTCTATAACAAGTCTAATTAGATACTCAATTATGTCAAATATATAAAACCAGCCATATAAGCGGTAATAAAATTTTTCAATAATTAATACAGATCTTTGATAGTCCACTTTCTCTCATTTATGAGATTCAAGTATTATCTATGCCAATCGTTAACTGTCTACAGCAAGACCCGGTCACGGTTCCGGTTCCGAACCGAAACCGAACCGTAAGGTTACGGTTCCATCCGGTTCCGGTTCCGCAACCAAACCCAACCCCCAAACGGTTCGGTTACGGTTCCATAAAATTTGGAATCATAACCTTAAGGTTCGGTTCGGAACCGGAACCGAACCCAATTTTTAAATTTGTTCCATTAAAATATAGAGAACCGAACCGGAACCGAACCAAATTTTTTGGTTCGATTCCAGTTCAGTTCGGTTCTGCGGTTTCAAAAAGCTGGAACCGTAACCAAACGGTTCGGTTCGGTTCTGGAACCGAACAGAACCGTGGTCACCCCTATCTACAGCTAGTCAATGGTTCTCAATAAACTAGAAATGGTATGAATTTTATTTGGAAAATTATCACAATTTTATAAAATATAATATAAATAAAAATCACATATATTTTCATACCAAAAGCTTCATCCTTTTATTCTAATATGATACAAATTTATAAAATAAGATATAAATAAAAACACTAATGATTTTATTAATAATAGAAAAAGAAATTACAAAAGAAATAAAATAAAATAAAATACACAAGATACTTACCTCAAATCTCCCGAAAGGAGAAAATGAAATAACACTCATATTGGAGGGGAGCTCTCCATTTTCTCCCTTCCTCAACTGAGATGCCGAGCAACTTTTTTTTATAGGAGGCCTCGACACCAAATTCCCAAAATAAATATTTACTTTTGAAAAAGCAAAGGTTTGCTTTTGAAAAAGCAAATGTTTGCTTTTAACTTTTGAAAAAACAAAATATATTATATAAAGCAAACTTTTGAAAAAACAAAATATATTATATATATTAATATAATAATATATATATATATATATATAATATCTCGGTGATACCTAATAAAATATATGTATGACTAAATACATTATAAACTCATTTTGTTGTCAATATAAATACAATGGATATTTTTCAAGTCCGATTTGAATCTAGCTGTCACGCTCTTTTAAATTTTCTCGGTCTTGGAGTTCAGATTTCATATCCATTATTTCCTGTTGAGCTTCCAAAGTAATATTTTACCTACACAATAAATAAAAATCATATTAAAAATATATAAAACATAAATTTAATTATTATTTCAAAAATATACTAAATTAAGTGAATTAATAAAATTATAAATATAATATAATTAATTTTCTTTTTAATAAATATACATTTTTTATTATTCATCATAATCCATAACAAAGAACAAGGTCTGCTTGAAAGGCGGATTGAAGACTCCGGTGTCAATTCGTTGAACGTCCAATTGAGGAAAGAGCTTGACTTATACGCCGTTTTAACTTGCTTGGACTGCCGACACGTCATCAGAATGTTGTGATTAGAGAGAATACTGAAGGCGAATACTCAGGACTCGAAGGCGTTGTCGAGAGTGCGAGTCTTAAGGTATTTAATTTTCATTTTAATCCTTTATACGTTTATATGTTTGTTTATTTATCAATTAAACCAAGGGTATGTTTGTAATTGTTGCGTTTCTACTAAATTGTAGAAGTACAACAAATATCCGATATTCCGATTCATTATATACTTGACCATTCATTGCATAACTTCTTTGTAATCACTTATTGTCATGTATAAGATCATAATTGTCTGTTTTATTCATTAATAATGTGTTAATTTTATAACGCTATCAACGAGTGGCACGTCAGATGTGTCAATTGGACACTTTGTATCTCAGCAATGTGTACAAGCCAAATTTGAAGTAAGGATTCAAATGTCATTATGTCTAAGGCTCACGCATCCAACAGAGCCTAATTAGCACCAGATGGTCCTAAGTCCATTCACATGAGTCATTGGCGGGGCCCATGGTCTCATACGCTCTAATTGGCAAAGACCCGAACAACTTGGAGGCTTCTAAGAGCCTATACAACTTATAAGGGTTTCAACAAGTTCCTAATCATGTTACTTGATGTCTCATTCGACATTATCGGGTAAGTCTACACCCTAGTTCCTTCTTGATTAAAAAACTAAGTCTTTGGATCATGACAAACTACCTACAAACACGGTGGTATATTTCAAATATCATAGAGATTACATCTAATCTCGGATATTTAGGCACTTATTATTCAACCCTGATTTGACTGCCCTTTCCTAAATAGAGTTAAAGTACGACTCATCCAAAGAATCCTAATCCGACTTGAAGGCTACCTCACGACCTATAAAATGAGAGGGGTCCAAAAGGAAGATTCTGTTAGGGTTGGTACTCGGAGTGCCAATCCGGATCGTATTTATGTCTGATTCATGAATACGAACAATTCCTTTTTTCCCTTATATTACTTATTTATGGTAGTACTTCTTGCTTTTATATACATATTCGATGTAATTACGATTAGATTGAAACTAAATATGATTTAGTGATATGTATATATTAGACAAAGACCCGATAATATATTTTGTAGTGCGCAGTTACAAAGTAGTTTGTAATTGACATTGGGAAGTGTCACTACTAGAAGTATATTATCAAATAAAGTTCCGGGTCAAGATTTACTAACACAGATCGGTTAGTAAAACCCGCTGAGACTAGTACATGTCGTATATCGTGACTTGGTCCGATGGTTTATCCCAATGAACCATGAGTCTTGGGAGACTCGTATAGAAGTGTAGGTGTTTATTTGATAAACATTGAACGACTCACAGAAGATTTCCTAATAGATGATACACCAACGTCAATAGAAATCTTTATGAGTCGAGTAGCATAGTGGTCTTTCGACTTGAGATATCACTGTGGATATATGAGATATCCTCCACACTTTGATGGCAGTCACATCACCGATCTATTTAGATCAGACCTCCGTATGTTCGTTGGGTGTGGACTGATGCTCATGATATCATGTGAGTATCAGATAGAATCCGTCTGTCTTGTGTACAGGGCATATGTATCATGTGCGTATTTGCGATCTAGTAAATCCATGACCGTGGTATACTTCGGAAGTGAGTTCCGAGTACTATTTAGAGATCGTAAATTTAAACATCGACTATATTATACCTTAAGGATTTGACGTTCTTCTTTATATCCCCGGTATAATATTGATAGCCTGTGACAGAGGGATTATACGTATGCAATGACATCGACTTGCATAGTTTAGCGAGATTATCTGTGGTCGTCATAATTCATGAGTGGGTGAATTATGGACACGAAATTAGATTATGTGATGGATAAACCTAAACTTAGAGAGTCCCACAATATGAAGTGTACTCGTTGAGCACTTGGGCAACGCGTTATGAATAATATAGATTATTCATAATACTTCACCAGATTAAATGAATTAATTCGAATCGTTTAATCGGTTAAACGAAAATACCTGCGTTAGGGGCATTTCGGTCAATTAATAATTAATATGTTTTGTATTTGATACAAAATCTGATTTGATACATATTAATTAATTGTCAAATGAGACTTTGACACATACCATTGATATATGTATTTTTTATTTAATGTAAATAAAAATATATATATAATAATAATCGCATTAATTAATTATTTAGGTATTTAAATGTTAAATATCTAGATAATTAAATTATTTCAATATTACTTAAATGTTATGCAGTATGTTTGATTATTATTGGTTACATGTGGCATGATTTTATTAAGCTTAAAGTTTACAAATTAGATTTGTTTACTTAAAGTTTATTATTATTTAATTAGATTAAATTATACAAATGACCATTTTGCCCCTCAAAGTCGGTCAAGGCTTATTTTTTAAGTTGAAAATTTTTTTTTCTCCTTTCATGAGAAGCCATGGCCGAATACCTCCATAAAGAAAAGTTCCCAAAATTTTCTTGAAGAGTCAAGGAAAAAAGTGAAGAAATTCAAGAAAAAGTTTAAGGAAATTAGGAGATTTGGAGGTAATCTTTATAACTCTTAAACTTAGAAAGTTTGTTTCTTGTTCTTGAGCATCTAGAAAAGTTCTACGGTTTCTTCCTTTCTTATATTTTGGGGCTTTTTGATTTTGTGGATGGATTTGGAGGCTTAATGCATGTGTGAAGTTAAATTGGATAATATTAGTGTAATATTAGTTCAATTTGTCATTTGATGACTTGTTGTCATTCTAGAGTGTTATGACCACTCTTGTAACTCCTAGAATTGTTCTTGAGTTCTTCATTTGTGGTGACTTTGGTTGGTGTAAGTATTAATATGATTAATGTTGAGAAAATTGGATTTAAAGCATGAAAAATGATATTTTTGGTTACCAAATCATATCTGGAATTTATGTGATTTTGGTGATGAAAAGTATTGTGTATAAATGTATTGGATATATTTTAGGCATTGGAATAATTGCCAGAAATTATTTCAGATTTGAAATATGTGAAAACGGTGAAAAACGGCGTTACCGGGTGAGTTTCGGGCTTACCGGGTGTCCACTGTCCAAATAGTGACTTGGTCACTGTTCAGGCAGCCCATGAACTGCCCAATTACTATTGGAGCTGACCTAGGCAGCCCCCATATGTATTGGTTGGTCGGTTCGGACAAAAACGAGTTTTATGATATTTTGTGGGAAAATATTTTCGTAAAAGTTTCGCAATGTTTCTAACCTATTTATGTCGTTATTTGATATCGAATAAATATGTTGAGGTGAAATATGAATGAATTATTCATATTGGATATTGAATAATTTATTCGGTAACTTTAAAAGTTTTAAAGTTACGATTTCGCCCGAACCGCGAGCTTCCGCTGCGCCCGTGCTAAAACCTCAACAAAAAAAGTATTAGAGTATTTGTGATCATTCATCCATTACATTTGGCATGCTTGATATATGATATATAATCCAATTTTTATATTTACACATGCATGTAATTTATATGTTTCTCAACTTTTTGGTTCTAGGCTAACGGAAAACATAACAAAGATTTAATGGTTAAGTTAAGTTATGTTTTCCCAGGTAGAATTAAACTGTTGAGAAATTGATCTAGATTAAAATCTGCATTTGATGTAGAGTAAAACCAACTTTAGGAATATCCCCGCTTAAATAAGGCATTAAAGTAACAGGTATTATGAATACTTATTTTTGGTCCGCCTTGTCAGTACGGATACAAATGATTTCTTGATGCTGTAACTATATCGTGCCAAAGCTGTGCAGTTATGGCTGATGGTAGTTCATTTGCACCGGTAGAACTTATATGAAAAGAGACAAATTCAAGTGAAAATGGAAATCCTGAACGTGCTAAAGTTGTCAGGACTACATCGGTAGCTTGAGTTTGTCACTGACAAGTGAAGCCTTGATACGCCTCCTTGTGAACGTGTCAAAGCTGTCATAATGAGAAACGGTCAGGACCAAAATCAGGAATCACAGTGAGTGTGATTGACAATCAGTTGTCTACCTATGAATATACGTAGGCAAGAACGTGCCAAACCAGTGATTCGAAATATATTCATGGGGTCCACTTCTCACTATTGAATTCAATTTAATTATTGGATTCCCATTTTTCGTTGGAGATTACGATATTATGTAAAATAGTGGGAGGCACTGCTGGGTTAAAAAATCCATAACCAATGCAGTGTGTAATATTGTGAAAAATGCCGCAAATGTTTCCTTATTCTATTGTGTTAATAGAATTAAACTTCTAATCCACTGCATACATATTATATATATATGTTTTCTGACTTTCCTTAGGGTTGCAGATTTCTAGAACAGATTCTAGATTTAGAGTAGGCTTAGATATTGTTAGATTAGTCAAAACTATCGAGAACTGTTGTTCCGATTTTCTTGAAAAATCAAGATGGTTAGTGACTTAGTTACTAAGTCACATTAGTTAATCTAAATAGATATCCGTTTTAAGATATAATAGTATAGAGAGAATAGTTTCTTTTGCAGTAAGAATTGACATGAATTAGTTCATTGTAGACACTGCATTTTTGCATAAAAGCCCGATGATGACCCTTGTATGGAGGCACTACGCGATAAGTTGCGGAAGTCGCGGGAAACGGACGTCGGAAGGGAAAATTCAAAAATAAGTACATCCTCTGATTTAATTCACTTGCTTGATCTCGGGTTCGCTCGATGGATCCCCGTTTTTAAATGTTAGCCTCGCACCCAAGCCCACACACACCAACCCACGTGCCCAAGCCCACACACAACTAACCCACACGCCCAAGCCCACCAAAGAGCCAAGCCACACGCCCAAGGCCCACCAAATCCCATCCAAAATACTTAAAATACATTTAACACATGTCAAAATCCAATCAAATCCCCTTCCTAAATTAAATCAAATCCCTTTCCTAATCTAAATAAATCACCTTCCAAAATCAAGGATATCCCCCACCAAAATACTCAATATCCTTTCCTTAAATAATTGAATTAAATACATCCCCTTTATTGCATGATTTTGTTTCCTTTTGAAATCTCATGCACAAACAAATAAACCCTAGCTCACCATTATAAAAAGGGAGATAACCTAAACCTTTTTTTGGGTCTTGGCTCTTCACGCATACAACTCCCCCTCACCCTCACATCGACAAAAAGCCATTCTCACGGCCAAAAGAAACCCTAAAACACTCACTCTCAGCCACTTCACCTCACGCCACTCACCCTCCACAAACAAACCGAACACTCACGCGTAAGCCCTTCAGCCCACTAATCACTGCCACCAGCCGAAAACAACAATAAGGCAAAATAACCCTCCACCGACCAAACATAAAACACCCAAAACAGTCCCGAAATACAGTCCACTAACCGACACAAAATAGTCCCTAAAAAACACCCGAAACAGTCCCGAAACACGTCCCTCTAACCAAGAAAAAACAGTCCCAAAATTCACCCCAAACCAGTCCTAAACAGTGACAGAAGACAGAGAAAATAGCGAGTAAAATAGCAGCGAACTCGAGTCAAAAAACCAGAAACGTTACGGAGCATTAACCCTTCCGGCGATGACGTAACGCACTTCCGAGGAGCAACTTAAAAGGTAATACCTGAGAGTCCTCTCTTTAATATTTTCGTTTTGTTATCTCGGACACGGCATGCTTGGTTGGACGTGGAATATGTCCAACCGAGCATGCAAGGTCCCACATTTCCTTTCTTCGTTGTTCATTTATTTATTTTCCTTCATTATTTCGCACTGTAGTTTATTATTGATCTTTTCACTTATTTAATATTATCCCCTCACATGCATCATTATATTTCACGTCCATTTTTATTTACATTGTGTTAATGATTGCGTGCTATCTCTTGCGGTATATCGGATGGAAACCCAGACATAAATTCCGTAGCCGAATTTGAATGGATGGTAGTATGGTCTGTACTTGGGATAGAACTCCACGTAGCGCTTGGGGAAATATTCATGCATGTGTTTATTACATTACGGATGCCACTGTTGTGATTTCGTTCGAATGCATTTACAAACGCTACACGAATGTATTCATTCTACCTCATGTCGTTCGAACGTGTTTCCGAACATTACACGAATGCGAATGTATTCTGTCTTGCCATGCATGATATCCCGTCCCGTTCGAACGCTTTTACGAATGCTACACGATCGCATGCACGCAATTTATTTTATGCATTGTTAATCTAATGCGCATAGGCTAATCATGTGGGTTAAAGGTCCTCTATTAGAGGGAAATGCCTAAATGCTACCTTTACCATAATGTTTTGCCGCGCCGGACGAAGTACGTTTGATTGAACGTGAGATACGCTTAATCGGGCATACGAGGTCCCATATAGATGTTGGCCTTGGTCGCATCTCTTTTATTATTATGTTATTTACTTCCCGCATGTTATTGCTTTATTTATTTATGCATTGCTGATCTAGTGCGCATGGGCTAACTTCGTTGGATTAAAGGTCCTCCATTTGAGGGAAATGCCTAAAGGCTACCTTTACCACAATGTTTTACCGCGCCGGACGAAATATACTTGATTGAATGTGAAATATGTCCAATCGGGCATATGAGGTCCCATATAGATGTTGGCATTGGCCGCATCTATTTTATTATTCCGTTATTTACTTTCCGTATGTTATTGCTTTGTTTATCCATGTATTGTTATCCCGTGCGCATGGGTTAATCACGTTGGATTAAAGGTCCTCTATTCGAGGGAAATGGCTAAAGGCTACCTTTACCACAATATTTTGCCACGCCGGATGAAGTACGTTTGATTGAACATGAGATACGCTCAATCGGGCATACGAGGTCCTATATAGATGTTGGCCTTGGTCGCATCTCTTTTATTATTATGTTATTTACTTTCCGCATGTTATTGCTTCATTTCTTCATGCATTGCTATCTAGTGCGCATG
Source organism: Zanthoxylum bungeanum (assembly GCA_019454045.1). Classification (NCBI taxonomy): domain Eukaryota; kingdom Viridiplantae; phylum Streptophyta; class Magnoliopsida; order Sapindales; family Rutaceae; genus Zanthoxylum; species Zanthoxylum bungeanum. The sequence goes on from SKCR01032841.1 coordinate 116,882, forward strand.
GGCTAATCATGTTGGATTAAAGGTCCTCTATTCGAGGGAAATGCCTAAAGGCTAACTTTACCACGATGTTTTGCCGCGTCAGACGAAGTATACTCGATTGAATGTGAAATACGTTCAATCGGGCATACGAGCTCCCATATAGATGTCGACCTTGGTCGCATCTCTTTATTATTCCGTTATTTACTTTTCGTATGTTATTGCTTTGTTTATCCATGTATTGTTATCTCGTGCGCATGGGTTAATCATGTTGGATAAGGTCCTCTATTCGAGGGAAATGCCTAAAGGCTACCTTTACTATAATTTTCCGCGCCCTTCTTTTGTTGATTTCGCTATTCATTTTTTTGGTTGTTATTTTTTCCCTTTTCATTTTCACATTCATGCCGTGTCTATGCTTGAGTGTTGCCAAACCCATACATAAATTCCGTAGCCGAATCCGAATGAACGGTAGTGCAGTCTGTACTTGGGATACAACTCCACGTACCGCTTGGGAAAACATTCACGCATGATTTGTGTCATTTCAGATACCACTTTGGTAATTTTGTTCGAACGCGTTCTCAAACGCTACTCGAACGCATGTATTCGACCTTATCCCATTCGAACACGTTTCTAAACGCTACTCGAACGCAAGCATTATGTTTACCGTTCGAACGTGTTTCCGAACACTACTCGAACGCATGCATTCGGCCTTATCCCGTTCGAATGCATTTTCAAACGCTACTCGAACGCATGTATTCTGTTTACCGTTCGTATGTATTTCCGAACGCTACACGAACGCATGCATTCTGCCCCATTTTTGTTCGAACACGTTCCCGAACGCTATATGAACGCATGCATTCTGTTTACTATTCGAACGCATTTCCGAACGCTACACGAACGCACATACAATGAACAGACCTCTTCTCATTATATTTCGTGCATGTTTGTCTCATTGGTCATTCCTTTTTGCATTACATACATAATCATTTCTCTTTATCATTAACGCTTTTACTGTTATCATTTATTTATATTTTTGCATTTTTTTTATTTAATTTGTCTATGGAATTATGCATTTGTCTTTTTTTTCTATTTATTTACGTTTTTGGGTGTGCAAACTTGTGTGTTGATTAAATTATCTTGTATGTGTTGCATAAAGCTTGGTTATACTATTGCATAAATCATTTCATTACAATTGGCATAAGTAAGGGACCATTCCGAACCCAACGGTTTGAGGTCTTCCCTTACGAGGGTGAGTGCGACCTTAAATCATTTCCCAGTTCACACTGGGTGGCGACTCATTTTATTCTCCGGTTTAGTCCCCCGCGGGCTATTCCGTACTCTTGATCGGGCCGCGAGCCCGGACACCGTAGCCCACCTCTGTGGCCATGTCTACAGTCTGGCGACTCCACTGGGGATAAGAATCGGCCCCGAAATAATGTCTTGTAATGTTTGTGATTTTTGCTTTAGTTGATCGTGTCTCATATATTTTGCATACCTCTTTTTACCTTGATGGCATCGTGTATCGTAAAGTCGCTTTCGCTCGAAACGGCGGATTATTATATGGTGTCATCACTCGTTGGCACGTACCTTAGGGTATAAAAAAGGTACGCTTACTTGGTCGTTCGAACCCTTGAGTGGGGAGACCTAGTTGTGGGCAACCCTTCACCGGCAGGAGCCTTTATCAATACTCCCATAAAAATGCATGAGAACCATAGTTATATGACCTATAGAAGCCACCATTTATGCTTGTGTTTGGGACCATCATCATTTGGATTCATTTGGACTTCTTGTCATGAAATGTGAACTTATTGGGCCATTTAAACTGGGACGAGTTCATGTCTTATGACGATTAGGCCAAAAGCTTCTAAAATGTCGATGGGCCACTTTATGTTTGGGCCCCCTATCATTTGAAGTTGTTTATACACGTTATTGCAAAAGTGTAAACCTGTTGGACCTTTTTCAACTGGGACAAGTTTACACCTCGCAATAATATGATTGAATGCTTTGAAATGATAATGGGCCAACTTGTATGAAAACCTTGATGGGTTTAGAAAGTCTGAACATGACCCAAATATGCTAGAAGCATGAGTTCGATATTCGCACTGGCTTCCATCTAGAAAAGATACGCCGTGTTACGACATATTTGTATACTTTTGGCTGCTTCTAAGTTCATCCCCATGACCACGATTGTTGAGAGCCCAATTCTTCATTTCTAGACAATGACACGATCCCATAATAGGCTTAGCCAATGTTGTAAATAGGCAGCCTTTGTCTTTTACCGATGGAAAGGGACCGATGTGACCAAGGTTCTCCCCGTAGCATAGGAGAGAGCGATTTTGTGTACCTTGTATCAGTGCATAGAATAAGCCTTATCTAGAACCAAGAATAGGCTTACCCCGAGTGTGGGAGAAATAAGGTTGGAAAGATATATTATGTTTGATCACCTCATGTATCTTGTATATCTCATGCGTCGCACGTATACATGTACCATGCTAACTTGTAGTTTTAAACCCGCCATAGATACTCGTTGGGTTAGAGAAGAAGGAAGACTCGTCAAAAAACAGTTAGAGAACATGAGTGAGTCAGATAACAAGGGTTCTCGTATGGAGCAGCTGGAGACTAACCTCACTAAGATTACCGTGCAGTTGCAAACTTTGGCCACCGCTGTGGCCAATATGGCGGCGCCCTATGCAGGAGAGGCAGGAAACCCTGAGAATGTCAGGCGTGAAGAGCCTCCGAATAGGATGAGTGATGGGATCCCTATTTTTGATGATGACATAGCTGAGTATGCCGCGTGAAGGGCAGCCAGGTCTTAGACAAAGTTGCAGAAACTCAGGGATCAGGTAGAGTCAGTTACCCGCAAGATGAGGGGTAAGCATGAGGATTTGCTAGACTACGAGGCGATGACTTTCGAGGAGTAGCTGTCTTTTCAGTTCAAGATGCCCGACATAGCCAAGTTCAACAGGAATGGGGATCCGAAGGTCGGTAGTATGTTTTTGTGATGAGTTCGGTGGGTCTGTCGAAGCGTCAGGTTCAGAAAATGTTCGGGATTTCGCTTGAGGGGGCACCCGTGGTGTGGTATCACGGCCTGGAGAGAAAGATCAAGGATGATTGGAGGGCATTGGCGGAGGCCTTTCTGAATCAGTATGTCATTGATTTGGAGATCGACTTGTCACTCCGCGACTTGGAGAATACCAAACAGAAGTCAGAGGAGAGCTTCAAGGATTATGTAGATCGCTGGAGGAGCCAACTTTTAAAGATGCAGACTCGGCCCTCGGAGAAGGACCAGATCAAGATGATCATCAAGGGCACTAAGCCCTCTATTTATGGAAAGCTGAGAAGGATGACCTCTATGATTGGTGATTTTCGACAGTTGAGGGAGACTGTTATGGATATTGAGGATGAAGAAGCTGAGAATAAGAAGTTTTATGGCCTGAATAGGAGAACCATTAGGGGACCGTCGGGAACTAAGCCCGCTTCTGCTGAAGTTGCCACCATCAAGAACAAGCGATTTTCTAACATTGGTAAGCCTTTGTCTAAGGTGCTTAAGAAGTTGAAGAGACATGGACTCCTAAAACCCCTAGAAGCTAAACCACTTCCACACCTCAACCTGAACCTTTATTGTCACTACCACTAGCAAAAAGGCCATGACACCGACAACTGAGCCCGCCTAAGGCATGAAATCCAAGACCTCATCGACTCCCACAAAATACCCGACCCAGAAAAAGAACAACCCAACACACAGAGAAACCCATTACCCAACTATCACTTTGTTCCACCACCCACCTACATGATTAGCTCTGGCCTACCCGAAAGCCTTGTCCTCCAAATCCTTAACTGCCAAGCCTTTTGCCTGGGGATATGGGATAACAGCAGTGAAGAGGAAACAGAGCAGGGGAAGAATTTCTGGGAGAACTTCTCGAGCAGTGATGAAGAGGAGGTGAAAGAGATGACACACATTGGGCATTTTTACAGTGATGTGGCAGAGAAAGGCAATGAAGTGTTGGCAGAAGGCAGAGAAGTGGCAGAGAATGCGGGTAATGCTGAGGGGGATGCAGTACTGCGTCAGTTGAAGAAGACGCGGGCACAAGTGAGCATTTGTGAGTTATTGTGTGCATCTCAGGAGCACAGGCGCGCCATGGTGGAGGCTTTGAGTAAGATAGCGGTACCGGAGGATGCCAACCCCACAATGTTCATAGGGTCGGTACAGAAGGAAGCTTTGCATGTGATAACATTCTCTGAGGAGAACAACCATTGAAGGGAAGAGATCACAATAGGCCAATGTTCATAAGAGCGGAAGTGAAGGGAAAGAGGACATCTTGTGTGATGGTGGATGATGGCTCATCCATCAATGTGTGCCCTTTGAAGATTCTATCGAGGTTGGGTATGAAGGCGACATATTTAAGTCCCTCCAACTGTTGGACAATTATGACCCATATCGTCACTATTTGTACAGATCATGGTATTGTTGTACAAATTAACTATGTGACAAAAGAGATTGCTCTCTTATCATTTGTGATTAGATCACCAAGATGTATAAATGATAGGAGGTCCCTATGATTTGTTCCTGGATTGAGAATGATATGAGACAGTATCAGTCCATGAAGGATAAATCATTAAATATCCCTAGTCAGAGTATTATCGAGATTGGACATCGATAAATACGTAAAAGACTAGTATTACACTTGTGCGCGTTGTGAGGGCACAACGGCATAGTTCTCATATGTTTGGGTATAAGATACTCATGCAAGTGTAATAGGAGGTTGTGTTTTACCGATGGTACGGGAAACAGCTTCGCTCTGGATAAACCCCCTCAGAATTCCATTGGTAGTATGACTATGTGTCTATGGAAGTCCGAAATCAGGGTAGGTGTATTTGGTCTTAACCTGAGACTTGCACCGCTAATACTTACGACAATCAATATACTTTGGTTTTGGTCGTCCAGGGCTTTAACCGGTTTCTGTGTACGCCTCTTCTGGGTATATCGAGAATCGTAGTGTGTTGGGTGTGATGTCAAGACGGAAGTATCACTCCAGTCATAGTGGAGATGATGGTCACGTAGGATACGAGACTGGTTCTCTTAAATGTTGCAGCTATCGGGATATTATGACAAGGTCATGTATATCCGATTATAGAGACTAGTTACCAGACATCCGACATGTGCTTCGTACGGGGCAGACACAATTCCAGCCCCAGGCCTAACACGTGATCATCCGATACTGGATCGAAATACGCGATACTATGTATACTACACCTGATATAGATCCTTATATTCCTGTAAGGATATTTCTGGAGAATTGGGTAGGCATGGCGCTTTGCTAGAAGCCAACCTTGTCTTGTAAATCGGTATAAACGTAGTACTAGGTACTTACGTGCTCGGATAGTCCGACGACTGAATTTACTGCCAACATATCCGGGGATCTCATGGGTCGCTTCCCGAAGATTTACTAATGACGTATGACTCGCACTTTTAATTAATCTAGGATTAATTAGATGAGAGAGAAAATTAATCTGGGATTAATTGCAGAGATATTTTATCTGTGACAAAATATCATTTAAAGAGAGATAATGATTAATTTGGAATTAATCGATTAAATTAATATATATTCGATATATTAAACGAAATTGGATTTCGACGCGGAATTGAAATTAGATTTTAATTCGGGCGAATGAATTTATTTAGAATTAATTCGTTAGCGATGTGAATAGTGATTTCGCTAGGCATAATCATTTAATTACGTCGCAACGGAAAATTCATTAATTTGGAATTAGCGAACCCAAGCCCGAGATTGTTTGCGAGCGCATTCACATTTTGAATTCGAGTGCGGCACGCAAGTCAAATCAAGCGTCAAATCACTAGTCACATCAAACGTCAAATCATGTCACTTTGAGTGATGTGACAATTTGATTGATTGATGTGATTGATTGATTGATGTAGTGGTTAATGGCTTTAATGGTTTGACTTTTTTTAAAGCCAAAATTGTGTATATGATTTAGGAAATCAATTACCAATTTTATTAACACATTTTATCATCTCTCTCTCTCCAATTTCTTCTCATCTCTCTCGGCAAAACTGCCATTTCTTCACTGGTTTTTGCTGGGCAGAAACCGTGACATAGGGAAGCAAAGTGTGGGAAATTTGTGGCAAATTTCTTAAGAGCTAACACTCCGAGAGACATGCGAAGGTGATAGGGAAGTCCACCCATGAGCTTGGAATCATTTGACGAAGCTTGGAGCTTGTTCAAGGAGCACCAAAGCCAAAAAACAGTGAGCTGAAAAACAGTCACTGCCGTGACCATGACAGAGGCAAAAAATGATTTTTTTGTTCGTTGTAGCGTCGCTCAACCGATCGATGTGAGTATTCCGCAACTCCCTCGTTGTATTCGCACTTGTTTCATGTTTGTTTAATGATATTGGGAAGCTTAGAAAACTCCAACAATGGTATCAGAGCCATTTGAGCATGAAACATGAATTAGGGTTAAAATTTGGGTAATGAGCATGATTTAATGAAATTGGATGATTGAGTATGCTTAAAACATGTTTAATTAAGGATTGATTGGATCAATTTGTTGAAATTTTGTTTGGAATAATTTTCCCCAATTTTGGAAGGCTTGGCCGAAAATTAGATGAACCCTAATGTCTTGGTGGTTTTGATTTTTTGATTCATTGGATGAGTTAGAATCATGTTGGGGATGTTGATTTAATGTTGAATTGAATTTAATTGGATTGAATTTGATTTGGGCATAAAATTCCCCTTTGGCCGAGACTTATATAGCATGTATATGGGTTTGATTTTTGTTAAATTGTGTTGGACATAATTTAATGATGATAAGCATGATTAATTAGGCTAATTGATGTTTTAGAAATGTTAATTGGGTAATTAATTGTGTAATACACTTTGTGTAATTAATTTGGGAATTTGGAATTTGGCAATTTAATTATTTGGGCCTATTTTGTTAAATTGGGCTTGTTATGTTGTTATTGGGCTTGGTTGTACCAAGATGGGTTTAGGCAAAATTGGTTGGATCCAATTGGGCCCAAAACCGCTTCCATAAAGCCCAAATGCGACTAATGGACCTTTATAATTTAATTGGGCCTAATGGGCCAAAATTGATTTCTGGGCTTTTGGGGTAACTCCCAGACTGGACTTTGGTTATTGGGTTCGACCCGAGTTGACCAAAATTCCACGCCTTAAAGAAATTAATTAAAATCCCATTGGACTTTAACTAAATTGACGTTGTACGTTAATCGGGCTTTGAGACCCGTAACGATTAAAATTTGGAATTTAAATCGTAAAAGGTTTATTAATAAATTGTAATATTTAATTTGGAATTAAATAGCGGATTAGTATTAAATACAAATTGAATTGGATTTAATTTTGCAGTTTAATTTAATTCGAGAATTCGTACTTTAAGTACATATTCGCAAAACGAGTTGGACTCGCGCAAAATCAAATATTTGTTTGAACATTGGATGGTCATTAATTATCAGATTAATTAATTTGATTAGATTGATTGATAACATGCTTGTGTGAATACATGGTTGCGATGCATGAATAATGTATATCGGATGGATATGAGATGGGTGGGACAATTTTAGAAATTGTTGTAATAAATTTGGAATTTATTAAATTGGACCTGCGTGTCCAGCCTTATTACCTCCTTATTCTTTGTATTCTCTTCTCACCTATTCCCCTGAATGTAAATGAGGTTTCTTTAGAAGTGTAGTGTAACGGGTAGAAGCAATACTTGTGCTAGCGGGAGAGAGGAAAGAGAGAGATTTGATCTAGGATCAATGTGTTAAGTATCCATCTGCATATCATTATTATTTATTTATACGCACTTTATTATGTATTTAGAATTCATGTTTAAGGGTGTATGATGATGAGACCTTAACAAAGATAATAAATTGGTTGCCAATTTGCACGCGAAAAACCCTCGTAAAATATTAAACGTTTTTCCTTCCATTGAGTGATTCTCACTCAAGATCCGAGACTAGCATTGGCTTGTTGGCCAAAGTCAAGGCCTTTTTCCTTCGATGATGTGTTTGAATCACGAAGGCTTTGTTCCTTATTGGTGTCTTGTCCAAGTTGTGGTTTGTTGGCCAAAGTCAAGACCACTTCTTGTCCATCGACATTGATTACGAAGCTTTCCATGGTCAATGGGCCGCGCTTGACTGGGATCACTAAGTTTGTTGTGCCAAAGCCAAGGCTTAGTTGATTCAGAGGAAAAAGGTTAGGCAATACATTGGATGTATTGGCATATATAATATATATGTTTCGGACTTGGATGTCCCCCTACTGGATCTAGGAATTGGAATGGATCCAATTGATCTTAGAGATCTACCTAGTTAATTATCATACAATTTGTTGGCCAAAGTCAAGATTGTGTGATATTTAACGGGATCCCAACCCGCTAGGAAACACGGTTTCCCGAGTACTCGACAGAGGGTTAGAGGCTCGCCGAAAAATAGTGGGAGGCAAGAATTGAATTTGCAATATTCGTTTAATTACTTGCCATACGCGCTCGAACAAATATCATTCGTCAAATATATTAAATGTTAGTTGGACTAATATTTAAACGTTGTTTTAAATTAACAGTTGGACTGTATTCAAACTATTCATTTATAGTTGGTTATATAATTGGATTATAGTAATCAATATATTTGATTTAATTAAAGTATAGTTGATTAATATAGTTGGACTATAATAATCATTATATTTAAAAGTACCAGAAATCATTGATTAAATAGTTGGACTATTATAATCAAGATAAAATTGAAAGATTGACATTTAAAACATAATCTTAAGGAAAATGTATTTAAATGGTTTAATTTTCAAATTTGGGAATAAAATTTCAGGATGGTCCTGGAAACTAATAAGTTACTTTATTTGATAAAATAACATATTAGGCCTAAGCCCGAAGTTAAGCAAACAATAGAGCATGATCTTTGGAAGATTCATGTGATGATAACTTTAGTGCTTAATCCATTAAGCTTGTCGCAGTAGACTCCTTAATTTCTTTGTCAGAGCTAAGAGTTAGATCCTTAAAGTATGATATTGAAATTGAAGGATCTTCAAAGAATCTATCCTTAGAATCTTAGAAGTACTAAATTGTAATACATAACTCTTGGAGAGTTAATGACTATTCTCAAGGAGACAAAGTCAAAGTTTGCAATTAGGCAAGTACCGCAAGACACACCTTACTTCGATATTCTAGAAAGACCAAGGCTTGGCCAAAGGCTTCTGGAATATGAAAAGGGCAAAGGCAAAATCATTATAATCTTCTGGGAAGATAAATGACATACGGAAGCGTGACTGCCGTTTGGACAAAGCAGACATGAAGGAATTGAAGACGAGCAAGGCTCTGACTTCACATATGTTTGTCAAGATTATGTTCACTACTAGTATTAAAATTGGATTTTAAATACTTAGTGTGGTACATAAATACATACTGATGTTCAGAATCTGCTATGAGTAGAATACTAACTTCAGTTGAGATTAATCTGCGAATTGGAAACGGGACGACAATCGCTGTTTCAACCGTAGATACCTAATTTAGGAACTACTTTTCGGGTGTGTACCTAAATTTAGAAACTGTTATAATGTAACTAGTTTGACTAGAAACATTATCTCTATATCAGTGTTTAATCCGCTGCGGATTTACCTTTATATTCTAGAACACTAAAGTGTTTTATTATATAAAGATGATATTGAGATAAACACATTAGATGTGAATAACAGAATTTACATTTTGAATATAAATAAATCACAAACATATTACATGACAAACAAATAGCTCAAACTGATTTGATCAGAAGAAATTAATTTGTGGCATTGTTGTCTGAGACACAATTAAACAAGAATCGTATATCCACACTTTTGAAGAGTGGGTACTAGGACTGATTTGACTCCATTCAAATAAAGTCTACGAATCTAGTTTATTGGGCAAAGTGCCTAAAACACCTTTACTTGGTAAAAGTGCAAATGCCACCAATCTGTTAGCCCTAGTTCATAGTGAAGCAAGTGGGCCCATATCTAGCTAGGCTAGATGTGGATATGGATATTTCGTGACCTTTACGGATGTGGCATCACGTTATGGTTATGTGTTTCTTTTGAAGAACATAAACCAGAAACTTTTACAGTTTTTCGACATGAAATAGACAAACAGATCAGCTAAAGTATTAAACCGTCACGGTTAGACCGTAATGGAAAATACTTAAGCAATAAGTTTCTAATATACTTGAAAGAGTATAGTATTCTTTCAATGAGGACTCCTCCCAGAACACGTCAATTTGACGGTGTGTCCGAACAGGATAAACCAAATTTTGTTGGACATGGTAAGGTTAATCATGAGTCGCTCTGAGCTACCATTTCCTTCAACGGATAAGCTTTAAACAATGCAGAACTTATTTTGAATAAGGTTCCATTAAAATCTGTTAGACAGATTTCATATTAGATATGAACGGGAAAGAAATTGGGTTTCTCATTCCTGTAAATTTGGGATGCTAGGCATATGTTTGGATGATACCAAACTAAAACCCAAATTGGATAAGTGCCTAATTGTAGGTTATCCTAGGGATACCAAAGTATAGTACTTATACATCTCACCAGAGAACAATTAGATTGTTGCTCACCATCCGGTTTTCCTAAGAGGAATACCGATATGCAGTGGTAAGTGGGAGGATAGTAAAACTCGATGAAAATCGGAGTAATACTGTCCAAGGCACCGAATCTTAATGGAACATAAATAGTTCATCAAGGACGAAACTATACCATTAATCTTCAAATACACAAGAACCGCGTAAGTCGGAGAGAGTCAGAAAAACAACCTAGGGTATGGGTTTCTGATCTCAACTCATAAAGATGTCAATCTTATTGAGTTAAACCAACTGACTACGTATGAGGAAGTGATACAAGGTATCGACTCCCTATTATGACAAAGTGTCATAAATCCGAAATGGATTCCATATATATCAACAAGTTTGGATACTAGTTGATGTACCGCAAGGCATTGTGCCTATTGGTACTGTATAAGTCTTCAAAGAAGACATACATGGATGGCAACATACCAACATATAAAGCTAGGCTTTTAGCGGAAAGGTATCGTTATCAACATTGTGTTGATTACGATTCAACCTTTTACCTGTTGCCAAGGTAAATCCATTTGGATAATGCTTGCTAATGCTGCATGTTTCATTTATGAAATATGTAAGCTTAACGGGAAAATCACTTTCCTGAAAAGAAAACCTTTTGGAGGATGTTTACAACATCCTGTCGGTTTTTTCGTACCAAAAATAGCAAACAAGGTTTGCGGGTTATTCGATCCATGTTTGGATTGAAACAAGCATTAGGTTCTTGGAATTATCGTTTTGATGTAATCATAATAGTTTATGATTTAATTCAAAACGAAAATGATTCTTGTGTATATAAGGAGGTTAGTGGCAGCGCACTGACAGTGGCTGTCCTATAAAATAGTGATAATATGTCATTTCTTGGAAATGATATTCCCATAAAACTATCGGTGAAACTTGGCTTTCGAGAAAATTCTCTATAGAATTCTTGTGAGAAACAACTTTTATTCTAGGAATAAAGATCTACTGGGATAGATCTAAAAGTTGTTGAAACTCTTCGAGAAACAGTACATTGAAAAATGTACGCGATCTGGTGTCTCATACGCTTTGAGCATATGGATTCACAAACAGGCCAATCCAAGTGATAGTCACTGGATTGATGTTAAGAACATCTGTTAGTATCTTAGAGAACTAATGATGCTGTCTTAAACTATGGAGATGGAGAACCTGAAGTGATTGGGTTCACTACTGCAAGTTTCCTAACCGGTAAAGACGACTATAAGTCGCAAACGGTACTATACAGTTTGAATAACGGAACAGTGAGCTGGAAATCTTCCAAGCAAGATACTGTTACCGTATAAACAACAAATGCGGGTTATTGCTGCATCTGAGGCAGCAATAGAAGCCTTCTGGGTCAATAAAATCTAATTAGTTTAGATATAGTTCTGTTAGCAGCTGAGCTAGGCGTCAGCACAGGCTAAAGAATTAATGGTCTCATCAATGATCCATATACATACTTCGATATTCATCTGATTCTTACGGATCATACATCGTGGCGATATGATGATCGTATAAATCGCATCAGACGATAATCATGCAAATCCGCTGACGAAAGCATTTCTCAGCAATTTGAGCCAACCGTACATAGTTCGGGTGTCAGACACTCGATTGACTGGCTATAGGCAAAGTGGGAGATTGTTGGACAATTATGACCCATAGCGTCACTATTTGTACAGATCATGATGTTGTTGTACAAATTAACTATGTGACAAAGGAGATTGCTCTCTTATCATTTGTGATTAGATCACCAAGATGTATAAATGATAGGAGGTCCCTATGATTTGTTCCTGGATTGAGATTGATATGAGACAATATCAGTCCACGAAGGATAAATCATTAAATATCCCTAGTCAGAGTATTATCGAGATTGGACATCGATAAATACGTAAAAGACTAGTATTACACTTGTGCGCGTTGTGAGGGCACAACGACATAGTTCTCATATGTTTGGGTATAGGATAATCATGCAAGTGTATTAGGAGGTTGTGTTTTACCGATGGTACGGGAAACAGCTTCGCTCTGGATAAACCCCCTCAGAATTCCATTGGTAGTATGACTATGTGTCTATGGAAGTCCGAAATCAGGGTAGGTGTATTTTGTCTTAACCTGAGACTTGCACCGCTAATACTTACGACAATCAATATACTTTGGTTTTGGTCGTCCAGGGCTTTAACCGGTTTCTGTGTACGCCTCTTCTGGGTATATCGAGAATCATAGTGTGTTGGGTGTTATGTCAAGACGGAAGTATCACTCCAGTCATAGTGGAGATGATGGTCATGTAGGATACGGGACTGGTTCTCTTAAATGCTGCATCTATCGGGATATTATGACAAGGTCATGTATATCCAATTATAGAGACTAGTTACCAGACATCTGACATGTGCTTCGTACGGGGCAGACACAATTCCAGCCCCAGGCCTAGCACGTGATCATCCGATACTGGATCGAAATACGCGATACTATGTATACTACGCCTGATATAGATCCTTATATTCCTGTAAGGATATTTCTGGAGAATTGGGTAGGCATGGCGCTTTGCTAGAAGCCAACCTTGTCTTGTAAATCGGTATAAACGTAGTACTAGGTACTTACGTGTTCGGATAGTCCGACGACCGAATTTACTGCCAATATATCCGGGGATCTCATGGGTCGCTTCCCGAATATTCACCGATGACGTATGACTCGCACTTTTAATTAATCTGGGATTAATTAGATGAGAGAGAGAATTAATCTGGGATTAATTGCGGAGATATTTTATCTGGGATAAAATATCATTTAAAGAGAGATAACGTTTAATTTGGAATTAATCGATTAAATTAATATATATTCGATATATTAAACGAAATTAGATTTCGACGCGGAATTGAAAACTCCAACACCAACATGACTATCAAGGCGTATAATGATAGTAAGCGGAGAGTATAGGGCACTTTTGATGCAGTAGTCAAAGTGGGCCCAATAGAGGATGAGGTTGAGTTCACGGTGCTTGATATCCCGACCACTTTTGCTTTATTATTGGGGAGGCCATGGTTTCACAAGCTCGGGGGTGTGCCCTCCACATTGTACCAGGTCATTAGTTTCCGTACGGTGGGGAGATCATCACCATCAGAGCTGAGATAGACAATGCTGCGGCCGCTTTGGAGATACAACCTTTCACAAGGTTCCAGGTGGCGACAAACTTTGAGGAGTGAGTGGATCCTAAGGTAGCTAGGATCATGGAGAAGATGAAGTTCGAGCCAGACACAGGTTTGAGTGTTGGACGAGCACTGCCAGATTTCAAGGGGTAGACCACCAAGAGAGGATTGGGATACAAATCTGACGAGGATAAGCCGAAGACTAAGAAGAAAGGGTTGAAGCTGACAGAATACTTCGTGAAAGCTACAGGGTATCAAGGAGTGCCTGAACCAGTGGAAGTCAACGGGATCATGGTACCAGGATGTGATGGGCAAGGAGCCGCAGGCAGAAGAAGTTGCAAAGGAGGAAGACAAGTGGGAAGAGGAGCTGATGCAGCTAGAGAGTCTGACACTCGAGGAGAGTAAGGAGACCGAAGAAGACGAGGCTACGAATGATGAATACATTTATTTCCCTGATTTGTTTGATTGTAATCCCGCATTCCCTAATAATAAAGATATTCTTTTCGCTTACTAGACTGAGTCTCTTCCTCTTAACTTGCATCATGACACGTATGACATGAGCATATTTGACATTAACTCAACCAAAACAAATGCATTTAACTTTGGTACGCCTGAAAGCCCCAAGGAAATTCTAATTGCGAGTGAGGTTACATCTGAGGAGTGGAAAGAATTTGAGGGAATGTTAATCAAATATGCTAATGTATTCGCTTGGTCCTACGAGGACATGCCAGGAGTAGATAAAAGTATCGCCCAGCATACGATACCGACTTATCCGAACATGAATCCGGTAAAGCAGAAGCTCCGAAGAATGAGACCGGAGTGGGCCGAAAAGGTTAGAGAAGAAGTTAAGAAGCAGATAGACGTGGGATTTCTAGAAGTAGTTAAGTACCCCGAGTGGTTAGCAAACATCGTGCCAGTACCGAAGAAAGCTGGGAAGGTCAAAATGTGCGTAGATTTTAGAGACCTTAACAAAGCTTGCCCTAAAGATGATTTTCCTTTGCCCCACATTGACGTACTGGTTGATAGCGCGACTCTATCCATCATGTACTCATTCGCGGATGGGTTCTCAGTATATAATCAGGTCTTTATGGCTGAAGAAGACAAGCATAAGACTGCCTTTGTCACCGAGTGGGGCACATATTGTTACAAGGTGATGCCGTTTGGGCTTAAGAATGCAGGAGCCACTTATCAACGGATGGCCACTATATTATTCCATGACTTGATGCATAAGGAGATCGAAGTATACGTGGACGACATGATGGTGAAGTCGGAGACGAGAATCAGACACATAGAAGCGCTAGAGAAGTTCCTTCAAAGAGTCGACAAATACAACCTACGACTAAATCCCAAGAAGTGTGTGTTCGGGGTAACGTCGGGAAAGCTACTAGGACTTATGGTAGGAATGGGAGGAATAGAAGTAGACCCTGAGAAGATCAAAGCGATTACCAAAATGCTTACGCCAAAGATGGGGAAAGAAGTTAGAGCCTTTCTTGGGAAAATCCAGTACATCAGTCGAGTCATCGCCAAGCTGACGTTAGTATGCGAACCCATCTTCAAGCTGTTAAGGAAAGACCAACCGGTGAAGTGGAATGAGCAATGCCAATAAGCCTTCGACAAAATCAAAGAATACCTGGTGAAACCTCCTGTCTTGAAACCTCAAAGACCCGGCAAACCCTTGGTGCTGTATTTAGCCATCGAACCCGAAGTGCTGGGGGCGATGATGGTACAAGCAGATGAGACCGGGGTGGAACATGCAGTCTACTACCTCAGTAAGAAGATGCTTTCGTATGAAGCCTGCTATCAAGAAGTAGAAAAGATTTGTTTGGCGATAGTGTGGGCTTCTAGAAAGTTGTGTCATTACTTCCAATCCTACAAGATCCAAGTAGTAGCAAAGGAGAATCCCTTGAAGTATATGCATTCGGTACCTTCACTAGTAGGGAAGTTAGGTAGATGGTTGGTATTGCTGACGGAGTTTGATATTGAATATCTCACTTCTAAAGTAATCAAAGGGCGAGCCGTAGCAGAGTTCTTGGCATTACAACCCATAGAAGGAGACCAATACAAGTTTGAGTTCCCCGACGAGGAACTCCAGGCAATAACGGTCCAAGGAAGAAGGATGTATTTCGACGGAGCGGTGAATTATAAAGGAGCCGGAATAAGAATCGTGATAGTAACCCCCGAAGGAGAAACCTTGCCTATGGCCAAGAGGCTGACGTTCGGAGTAACCAACAACATAGCCGAATATGAAGCATGGGCCTTTGGATTGACATCATTAATAACCTTAGGAGCTAAGAGCGTAGAAGTCTATGGAGACTCGATGTTGGTAGTCCGACATATACAAGGAGAATGGGAATTGAAGGAGGAACGATTGAGACCCTACCTATTTCATCTCAGGAAGCTGGCACAAGTTATCCCTGATTATAAATTCCAGCACTTACCACGAGTAGAGAACCAAATGGCAGGCGCGTTAGCCACCCTAGCCGCAACTTGGGAGAATCCGGAGAAGTTGGTGATGAGACCTCTGATGTTGACGACAACAAGTAGGTCCAGTTACGAGATCGAAAGAGTATTAGAAGTAGAAGTCGACGATGGGAAACCTTGGTACTACGATATTCAGTGATACCTAGAACGCGGGGAATTCTCAGAAGAAGCAGGTAGGAAGGACATGATAGCCATTCAGAAGTTGGCTTCCCAATACGTGAGTTTGAAGGGAGAACTATACAAGAGACAAGCGAATGACATCCAACTGAAATGTTTAAGGAAGAAAGAGGCTCAGAAAGCGATGTAAGAAGTACACGCCGGAGTATGTGGACCGTACATGAACATATTGAATTTTTCTCGCAAGATAGTAAGACAAAGTTTCTACTGGTCGACCATGGAAGCTGACTGCGCGAAGCTGGTGAAGCATTGTCATGATTGTCAAGCACACGGTAACTTGAACCATTTACCGCACACGGAGTTGCACGGGCTGTCGGAGCCGTGGCCTTTCTCAGAATGGGGAATTGACATGATCGGAGAGATTCGACAACACGCATCAAATGGACATCGTTTCATAGTAGTGGCAGTAGACTACTTTTCAAAATGGGTAGAAGCTGAGTCGTTTCGCAACGTTACAGCAAATCAGATTGCGAAGTTCATAGCCCGGAACATCATATGTCGATACGGAATGCCACATCACGTGGTAACAGATAACGGAGTCCAGTTTCAAGGAGAAATGAAGGTGATGCTACAGAGATACGGGATAGGACATCACAAGTCATCACCTTACAGACCACAAGCAAATGGGGCAGTCGAGGCAGCCAATAAGACGATAAAGAATATACTAGCCAAGATGACGGAAAGTTACAAAGATTGGGCGGACAAACTTCCGTACGCCCTGTGGGGATACATAAATTCTGTGAAAACGGCAACGGGAGCCACACCATATTCTTTGGTCTATGGAATGGAAGCAGTATTACCGGTGGAAATAGAGATACAGTCAATGCGGGTACTAGCAGAGGCAGAGTTACCTGAACAAGAATGGACCTCCTAGAGATTCGAACAGTTGGCATTACTAGATGAGAAGAGAATGAAGTCCTTACACCATATGCAGTTGTATCAGAAGAGATTGGCCCGATCATTCAACAAGAAGGTGCACCCTACCAAGATTAGAGAAAGTGATCTAGTACTCAAGCAGTCAAAGCCGTCGACGATGGACCCGAGAGGGAAGTTCAGACCCAACTGGGAAAGACCCTACATAGTCAAGAAAGTGATGGGAAACGGGGCAGTGAGACTGTCAGATTTAGAAGGAAATGAGTTCACAGATCCAATCAACGTGGACAGACTAAAACAATATTTTGCCTGAGGAAGAGAAAACCAAGCGATCACCGAGAGAACATGCGGAAAGCCTAACCCGGCGGAATAGAAAATACTTCCATGCATGCATGCATACAAGTCACATACTCACAATTTTTTTATTTTGTTTTGTGTTCGCAGGTTTCGAAGAAAAGAAGGAAAATACGGAAAATACAAGCATGCCGAGAACGTCGACACAATATCAGCAATTTCAGGAATGAATCCCAGAGTTGAGGCCCACACTATCATCAGTTTCAGGAATGAATCCCGGGGCCGAGGCCCACATTACCAGCAGTTTTCGGAATGAATCTCAGGGTCGAGGCCCACACTATCAGCAGTTGGAAAGAAGAATTTCGAAAAAAAAAAAGAGAAGTCCTTAATGGTTAGACATAAGTCCGATGATGAAATTTTTTTCTCTGGGGTGAAACCTTAGAAACGGTAAGTGCGAGATGTACTCTCATCTGACATTTTGAGTAGTTGATCTCAACTAGACTCGCGAGCACTTGATTACAGGGTCTTAGCAGTGAAAGCCTGAGTAGTCGTCAAGGTGACTAGTTGAAGAGATGGCAGATCGATGAATGAATGTTCGCTTAGATGTCCATCCTGACTTACTTGTGTTACGATATGTGGTATGGTTGGAAACAAAAGAAAAGTCTCTAAAGAAAATATAAACCACCTATAACCGATAAGCGTGAAGCTACCCATGGGCGAGTATTAGGACCACTATGAGAAGAAATGCTACCTTAAAGGGTAGGTGTGTTAAAAAAAAAGACGAAAGAAAAGAAAAAGAAAATCATATCGCATTGAGTACGGAGAAGTAATTGCAGAGCATGATCAAGATATCTAGGTTGGTTTGACCCCTCGATCCCATTCTTTGAAACAAAATCATTGAGTTGGCTTACCCAAGGATCAAGTTGTGAAAGAACCTTAGCACACACACACTTTGAGTCTGGTTCAGATCGTTTATTCAAACGGTCGGATTTGAGTTGCATCGAGTACTTTGAAGGTTCTCTGGTTTCGACATTGGGCATCCTTTGAGGATAATAATATGTATAACTATTGGGACTATTTCGTAAAAGACAGTATAATATGTTGGTATGGAACGTCACATCACATGGTCTAATTTGACCTAGTGCAAGCAGCGAAGAACAGAAAGATAAACCAAGTCCGGGGGTGACCAGTCTGCCCCTTCTCATACAGTAACGGTTCAGGAATGGATCACCTCTCAAGTAAGGGTTCGGGAATGAACCATCACATCAGCAACACCTTGGGAATGAGGATTAGCAAGTTGGGAATGGGGATCCGGGAATGGAGCACGGTTCGGGAATGGACCATCACATCGGCGACTCCTCGGGAATGAGGATTAGCAAGTCGGGAATGGCGCTTTGGGAATGGAACACGGTTCGGGAATGGACCATCACATCAGCAACACCTTGGGAATGAGGATTAGCAAGCCGGGAATGGCACTCCGGGAATGGAGCACGGTTCATGAATGGACCATCACATCAGCAACACCTCGGGAATGAGGATTAGGAAGCCGAGAATGGTCCCTCCGGGAATGGAGCACGGTTCGGGAATGGACCAGGGGTTGAAGCACCTCACCACCACATCAACTCAGTTTGAAGCATCTTAGAACAACAGGCAAGTCAGGCAACAGCTGGCGAGCCAGGTAAGTAAAAATGCATGCATGACTTTGATAGGATTGTCACTGTCACACACTGCACAAGCCATCAAAGTGGGGGCGACTGTAGACACTGCATTTTTGCATAAAAGCTCGATGATGAGCCTCGTATGAAGGCACTACCCGATAAGTAACGGAAGTCGCGGGAAATGGACGTCGGAAGGGAAAGTTCAAAAATAAGTACATCCTCGGATTTAATTCGCTTGCTTGATCTCGGGTTCGCTCGATGGATCCCCGTTTTTAAATATTAGCCTCGCGCCCAAGAACACACACACCAACCCACGCCTCCAAGCCCACACACAACTAATCCACACGCCCAAGGCCCACCAAATCCCATCCAAAATACTTAAAATACATTTAACACATGTCAAAATCCAATCAATCCCCCTAAATTAAATCAATCCCCTTCCTAATCTAAATAAATCACCTTCCAAAATCAAGGATATCCCCCACCAAAATACTCAATATCCTTTCCTTAAATAATTGAATTAAATGCATCCCCTTTATTGCATGATTTTGTTTCCTTTTGAAATCTCATGCACAAACAAATAAACCCTAGCTCACCATTATAAAAAGGGAGATAACCCAAACCCTTTTTTGGGTCTTGGCTCTTCACGCATACAACTCCCATTAACCCTCACATCGACAGCAAGACATTCTCACGACCAAAAGAAACCCTAAAATACTCACTCTCAGCCACTTCACCTCACGCCACTCACCCTCCATAAACAAACTGAACACTCACGCGTAAGCCCTTCAGCCCACTAATCACTGCAACCAGTCGACAACAACAATAAGGAAAAATAACCCTCCACCGACCAAGATTAAAACTCCCAAATTAGTCTCGAAATACAACCCTCTAACCGACACAAAACAATCCCTAAAAAACACCCGAAACAGTCCCGAAACAGAGCCCTCTAACCAAGACAAAAATAGTCCCAAAATTCACCCTAAACCAGTCCTAAACAGTGACAGAAGACAGAGAAAAGAGCGAGTAAAATAGTAGCGAACCCGAGTCAGAAAACCAGAAAAGTTACGGAGCATTAACCATTCCGGCGACGACGTCACGCACTTCCGAGGAGCAACTTAAAAGGTAAGACCTGAGAGCCCTCTCTTTAATATTCATTTTGTTATCTCGGACACGACATGCTTGGTTGGACGTGGAATACATCCAACCGAGCATGCGAGGTCCCATATTTCCTTTCGTCGTTGTTCATTTATTTATTTTCCTTCATTATTTCGCACTGTAGTTTATTATTCATCTTTTCAGTTATTTAATATTATCCCCTCACATGCATCATTATATTTCACGTCCATTTTTATTTGTATTGTGTTAATGATTGCGTGCTATCTCTTGCGGTATATCGGATGGAACCCCAGCCGAAACCGAATGGATGGTAGTGCGGTATGTACTTGGATACAACTCCATGTACCATTTGGGGAAACATTCACGCATGTTTTTATTGCATTATGGATGCCACTGTTGTGATTTCATTCGAACGCGTTTACAAATGCTACACGAATGTATTCATTATGCCTCATGTTGTTTGAATGCATTTCTGAACACTACACGAACACGCATGCATTCTGTCTCGCCATGCATGATATCCCGTCCAGTTCGAACGCGTTTACGAACTCTACACGAATGCATGCACGCTATTTATTTTCTATGTATTGTTCCTTTATTTATGCATTGTTAATATAATGTGCATGGGCTAATCATGTGGGTTAAAGGTCCTCTATTCGAGGGAAATGCCTAAAGACTACCTTTACAACGATGTTTTGCCGCACCGGATGAAGTACGTTTGATTGAACGTGAGATACGCTCAATCAGGCATACGAGGTCCTATATAGATATTGGTCTTGGTCGCATCTCTTTTATTATTATGTTATTTACTTTCGCATGTTATTGCTTTATTTATTTATGCATTGCTGATCTAGTGCGCATGGGCTAACTACGTTGGATTAAAGGTCATCCATTTGAGGGAAATGCCTAAAGGCTACCTTTACCACAATGTTTTGCTGCGCCGGACGAAGTATACTTGATTGAATGTGAAATATGTCCAATCAGGCATACGAGGTCCCATATAGATGTTGGCCTTGGTCGCATCTATTTTATTATTCCGTTATTTACTTTCTGTATGTTATTGCTTTGTTTATCCATGTATTGTTATCCCGTGCGCATGGGTTAATCATGTTAGATTAAAGGTCCTCTATTCGAGGGAAACGCCTAAAGGCTACCTTTACCATAATGTTTTACCACGCCAGACGAAGTACGTTTGATTGAACGTGAGATAAGCTCAATCGGGCATACGAGGTCCCATATAGATGTTGGCCTTGGTCGCATCTCTTTTATTATTATGTTATTTACTTTCCGTATGTTATTGCTTCATTTCTTCATACATTGCTATCTAGAGCACATGGGCTAATAATGTTGGATTAAAGGTCCTATATTTGAAGGAAATACCTAAAGCCTACCTTTACCATGACGTTTTGCCGCGCCGAACGAAGTATACTCGATTGAATGTGAAATACGTTCAATCGGGCATACGAGGTCCCATATAGATGTTGGCCTTGGTTGCATCTCTTTAAATTCCATTATTTACTTTCTGTATGTTATTGCTTTGTTTATCCATGTATTGTTATCTCGTGCGCATGGGTTAATCATGTTGGATTAAAGGTCCTCTATTCGAGGGAAATGCCTAAAGGCTACCTTTACCACAATTTGTCGCACCATTCTTTTGTTGATTTCACTATTCATTTTTTTGTTGTTATTTTTTCACTTTTCATCTTCACATTCATGTCGTGTCTATGCTTGAGTGTTGCCTCCCGCAGTATATCGGATGGAAACCCAGACATAAATTCTGTAGCCGAATCCGAATGGACGGTAGTGTGGTCTGTACTTGGGATACAACTCCACGTACCACTTGGGAAAACATTCACGAATGATTTGTGTCATTTCAGATACCACTTTCGTAATTTTGTTCGAACGCGTTCTCAAATGCTACTCGAACGCATGTATTCGGCCTTATCCCGTTCGAACACGTTTCCAAACGCTACTTAAACGTAAGCATTCTGTTTACCGTTCAAACGTGTTTCCGAACACTACTCGAACGCATGCATTCGGCCTTATCCAGTTCGAACGCGTTTTCAAACGCTACTCGAACGCATGCATTATGTTTACCATTCGTATGCGTTTTCGAACGCTACACGAATGCATGCATTCTGCCCCATTTTCATTCGAATATGTTCCCAAACACTATATGAACGCATGCATTCTGTTAACCATTCGAACACATTTCCGAACGCTACACGAACGCACATACAGTGAACAGACCTCTTCTCATTATATTTCGTGCATGTTTGCCTCATTGGTCATTCCTTTTTGCATTACATACTTAATCATTTCTCTTTATCATTAACGCTTTTACTGTTATCATTTATTTATATTTTTACGCATTTTTTTATTTAATATGTCTATGGAATTATGCATTTCTCTTCTTTTCTATTTATTTAGGTTTTTGGGTGTGCAAACTTGTGTGTTGATTAAATTATCTTGTATGTGTTGCATATGTTGGACAATTATGACCCATAGCGTCACTATTTGTACAGATCATGGTGTTGTTGTACAAATTAACTATGTGACAAAGGAGATTGCACTCTTATCATTTGTGATTAGATCACTAAGATGTATAAATGATAGGAGGTCCTTATGATTTGTTCCTGGATTGAGATGATATGAGACAGTATCAATCCACGAAGGATAAATCATTAAATATCCCTAGTCAGAGTATTATCGAGATTGGACATCGATAATGCGTAAAAGACTAGTATTACACTTGTGCGCGTTATGAGGGCATAACGACATAGTTCCCATATATTTGGGTATAGGATACTCATGCAAGTGTAATATGAGGTTGTGTTTTACCGATGGTACGGGAAACAGCTTCGCTCTGGATAGACCCCCTCAGAATTCCATTGGTAGTATGACTATGTGTCTATGGAAGTCCGAAATCAGGGTAGGTGTATTTGGTCTTAACCTGAGACTTGCACCGCTAATACTTGCGACAATCAATATACTTTGGTTTTGGTCATCCAGGGCTTTAACAGGTTCTGTGTACACCTTTGCTGGGTATATTGAGAATCGTAGTGTGTTGGGTGTGATGTCAAGACGGAAGTATCACTCCAGTCATATGGAGATGATGTCACATAGGATACGGTACTAGTACTCTTAAGTACTGCAGTCATCGAGATAAAATGACAAGGTCATGTTTAACCGATTATAGAGACTAGTTACCAGACATCCGACATGTGCTTCTTACAGGGCAGACACAATTCCAACCCCAGGCCTAGCACGTGATCATCCGATACTGGATCGACATACACAATACTACGTATACTACGCCTGATATAGATCGCTTATTCCTGTAAGCATGGTTCTGGAGAATTGGGTAGACATGACGCATTGCTAGAAGCCAACCTTGTCTTGTAAATCGGTAAAAGCATGGTACTAGGTACTTACGTGTTCGGATAGTCCGACGACCCGATATACTGCCAACATATCCGGGGATCTCATGGGTCACTTCTCGAAGATTCACCGATGACGTATGACTCGCACTTAATTAATCTGGGATTAATTAGTAGAGAGAGAAAATTAATCTGGGATTAATAGCGGAGATATTTTATCTGGGATAAAATATCAATTAAAGAGAGATAACGATTAATTTGGAATCAATCGATAAATTAATATATTCGATATATTAAACGAAAATTTGTTAATTTGGAATTAACGAACCCGAGCCCGGGAGTGTTTGCGAGTGCATTCGCATTTCGAATTCGAGTGCAACACGCAAGTCACATCAAGCGTCAAATCGCTAGTCACATCAAGCGTCAAATCACATGTCACTTTGAGTGATGTGACAATTTGATTGATTGATTGATGGTGGTAGTTGGAAGACATTAATTGTCTTTTGCCTTTGACTTTTTGAAATTGAAAAATGGTAAATGGTTAATTGATTTTGGAAATTAAAAAAAACCAATACACATTTTTTTCATTCTCTCTCTTTCCATTAGCTCACGTTTTGGAGCCATTTTTCTTCCTCTCTCTCTCACGGTCTTGGACTGGTTTTCTCCTCTGTTCTTGCTTTCTGCCGAGAACAAAAGAGATGCAAGGGAAATTTGTGGCAAATTTCTTGAGTGCTAGCACACATAGGAGCCATACAAAGGTGATAAGGAACTCACTTCATGAGAATGGAATCCATTTTGGAAGCTTGGAGCTTGAAGACTTCATTGGAGGACCATGGCCGAAATATATGGAGACAAAATATGCAGTTTGCCGAGAACCACAAGGACTCAAAGCTTGAAGATTTTCTTCGTCGCATCACAAACCGATCGATATAAGTATTCCGCAACTTCGTTGATTGTATTCGCGCTTTGTATTTTCATTACTTGAAATGATCTTGGGATGCTTAGACAATTCCAACAATGGTATCAGAGCAAGGTTGAGCATGAAAATATATTAGGGTTAAAATTGGTTAAAATGATTTTGAGCATGATTTGGTTGAATTGTTTGATTAAGTGTGCTTAAATCATGTTGAATTGAAGTTTGATTGGATCAATTTCAAGAAAAATGGTTTGGAACAATTTTCCCCAATTTTTGTGGCTTGGCCGAAAATACATGATGCCCTAATGTCTTGGATTTTTGATTTTTTGATTCATTGGATGAGTTGGAATCAATTGGGAATATGGATTTAATGTTAATTTGGATTTAATTGGATTGAATTCGGAATTGATTTGAAAATCCCCTCCAAAGCCGAGACTTTGATAGCATGTTTGGGTTTGATTTTTTGATAAAATGTGTTGGACATGTTTTGTTGTTAATAAGCATGATTGATTAGGCTAATTGATGTTTTAGAAATATTGATTTGGGTGATTAATTGTGTTATACACTTTAGTTTAATTAAATTTGGAATTTGGAATTTTTGTGTTTAATTAAATGGGCTTAAATTGGATTTGGGCTTTAATGTTGTAAATGGGCTTGGTTGTACCAAGCTAGGTTTATGCTAAATTGGTTGGATCCAATTGGGCCCAAAACCGCTTCCATAAAGCCCAAATGCGACTAATGGACCTTTAATAATTTAATTGGGCCTAATGGGCCTAAATTGATTTCTAGGCTTATAGGGTTACTCCTTGATTGGACTTTGGTTATTGGGTTTGACCCGAGTTGACCAAAAGTTCACGCCTTAAGAAATTAATTGAAAGCCCATTGGACTTTAATTAAATTAACGTTGGACGTTAATCGGGTTTTGAGACCCGTAACGATTAAATTTGGAATTTAAGTCGTAAGAGTTCATTAATAAAGTGTAGTATTTAATTTGGAATTAAATAGCGAATTAGTACTAAATACATATTAAATTGGATTTAATTTTGTAGTTTAATTTAATTCAAGAATTTGTACTTTGAGTACTTATTCGCAAAACGAGTTTGACTCGCGCAAAATCAAATCGTTGTTTGAACATTGGATGGTCATTAATTATCAGATTAATTAATTTGATTAGATTGATTGATAACATGCTTGTGTGAATACATGGTTGCGATGCATGAATAATGTATATCAGATGGATATTAGATGGGTGGGGCAATTTTAGAAATTGTTGTAATAAATTTGGAATTTATTAAATTGGACCTGCGTGTCCAGCCTTATTACCTCCTTACTCTTTGTATTCTCTTCTCACCTATTCCCCTCAATGTAAATGAGGTTTCTTTATAAGTGTAGTGTAACGGGTAGAAGTAAATACTTGTGCTAGCGGGAGAGAGGAAATGAAGAGATTTGATCTAGGATTAATGTGTAAAGTATCCATCCGCATATCATTATTATTTATTTATACGCGCTTTATTATGTATTTAGAATGCATGTTTAAGGGTGTATGATGATGAGGCCTTAACAAAGATAATAAATTGGTTGCCAATTTGCACGCGAAAAACCCTCACAAAATATTAAGCGTTTTTCCTTCCATTGATTGATTCTTACTCAAGATCTAAGACTGGCATTGGTTTGTTGGCCAAAGTCAAGACCTTTGTCCGTCGAGGATGTGTTTGAATCACGAAGGCTTTGTTCCATATTGGTGTCTTGTCCAAGTTGTGGTTTGTTGGCCAAAGTCAAGACCACTTATTGTCCATCGACATTGATTACGAAGCTTTCCATGGTCAATGGGTCACGCTTAACTGGGATCACTAAGTTTGTTGTGCCAAAGCCAAGGCTTAGTTGATTCAGAGGAAAAATGTTAGGTAATATATTGGATATATTGGCATATATAAGATATATGTTTCGGACTTGGATGTCCCCCAACTGGATCTAGGAATTGGATTGGATCCAATTGATCTTAGAGATCTACCTAGTTAATTATCATACAATTTGTTGGCCAAAGTCAAGATTGTGTGATATTTAACGGGATCCTAGCCCACTAGGAAACACGATTTCCTGAGTACTCGACAGAGGGTTAGAGGCTCGCCGAAAAATAGTGGGAGGCAAGAATTGAATTTGCAATATTCGTTTAATTACTTGCCATACGCGCTCAAACAAATATCATTCGTCAAATCAATTAAATGTTAGTTGGACTAATATTTAAACGTTGTTTTAATTAACAGTTGGACTGTATTCAAACAAATAAATTATAGTTGATTAAATAGTTGGAGTATAATAATCATTATAATAAATAGTACCTAAATCGTTGATTAAATAGTTGGACTATTAAAATCAAGATAAAATTGAAAGATTGACATTTAAAACATAATCCTATGGAAAATGTATTTAAATGGTTTAATTTTTCAAATTGGGAATAAAGTTTCAGGATGGTCCTGGAAAATAATAAGTTACTTTATTTGATAAAATAACATATTATGCCTAAGCCCTGAGTTAAGCAAATAGTAGAGCATGATCTTTGGAAGATTCATGTGATGATAACTTTAGTGCTTAATCCATTAAGCTTGCCGAATAAACTCCTTAATTTCTTTATCAGAACTAAGGATTAGATCCTTAAAGTATGATAATGAAATTGAAGGATCTTCATAAATCTATACTTAGATTTTAGAAGTAAATATTGCAATAATAAACTCTTGGAGAGTTAATGGCTATTCTCAAGGAGACAAAGCCAAACTTTGCAATAAGGCAAGAAGCACAAGGCGCACCTTACTTCGATATTCTAGAAGACCAAGGCTTGGCCAAAGGCTTCTGGAGTGTGGAAAAGGGCAAAGGCAAAATCATTATAATCTTCTGGGAAGATAAATGACATATCCCAAAATGTCTGCCTAAATTGTGGCAAACGGGATCGCGGAAGCGTGACTGTCGTTTGGACAAAGCAGACATAAAGGAACCGAAGATGGGGCAAGGCTCTGACTTCAAATATGTTTTTCATAATTATGTTCATAACTAGTATTAAAAATTAGATTTTAAATACTAAGTGTGATACATAAATATGTACTGATGTTCAGAATCTGCTATGAGCAGGATACTGACTTCAATTGAGATTAATCTGCGATTTGAAAATCGGACGAAAGTCGCTGTTTTAACCGTATATACCTATATTTAGGAACTACCCTTCGGGTGTGTACTTAAATTTGGAAACTGTTATAATGTAACTAGTTTGACTAGAAACATTATCTCTATATCAGTGTTTAACCCGCTGCGGGTGAACCTTTATATTCTAGAACACTAAAGTGTTTTATTTTATAAAGTTGATATTGAGATAAACACATTAGATGTGAATAACATCATTTATATTTTGAATATAAATAAATCTCAAATATAAACATGACAAACAAATAGCTCAAACTGATTTGATCAGAAGAAACTCAATTATGGCATTGTTGTCTGGGACACAACTAAAACAAGAATCGTATATCCACACTTTTGAAGAGTGGGTACTCGGACTGATTTGATTCTATTCAAATAAAGTCTACGAATCTAGTTAATTGGGCAAAGTGCCTAAAACACCTTTACTTGGTAAAAGTGTAAATGCCACCGATCTGTTAGCCCTAGTTCATAGTGAAGCAAGTGGGCCCATGTCTAGCTAGGCTAGATGTGGATATGAATATTTCGTGACCTTTACGGATGTGGCATCGCGTTATGGTTATGTGTTTCTTTAGAAACACAAATCGGAAGCTTTTAAAGTTTTCGACACGAAGTAGACAAATAGATCGGCTAAAGTATTAAACCGTCATGGTAAGACCGTAATGGAAAATACTTAAGCAATAATTTTCTAATATACTTGAAAGAGTATAGTATTCTTTCAATGAGGACTCCTCCCAGAACATGTCAATTTTGACGGTGTGTCCGAACCGAGTAACCGAATTTTGTTGGACATGATAAGGTTAATCATGAGTCGCTCTGAGCTACCATTTCCTTCAACGGATAAGCATAAACAGTGCAAAACTTATTTTGAATAAGGTTCCATAAAAATCTGTTTGACAGACTTCATATTAGATATGAACAGGAAAGAAACCGGGTTTCTCATTCTTGAAAATTTGGGTATGCTAGGCATATGTTTGGATGATACCAAACTAAAACCCAAATAGGATAAGTGCCAATCGTAGGTTATCCTAGGGAAACCTAAGTATAGTACTTGTACATCTCACCAGAGAACAATTTTAATTGTTGCTCGCCATGCGATTTTCCTAAGAGGAATACCGATATGCATTGGTAAGTGGGAGGATAGTAAAACTCGATGAAAATCAGAGTGATACTGTTCCAGGCACCGAGTCCTTAATGGAACACAAACAGTTCATCAAGGATGAAACTGTACCAGTAATCTTTGAATACACAAGAACAACGTAGGTCAGAGAGAGTCAGAAAGCAACCTAGGGTATGGGCTTCTGATCTCACCTCATAAAGATGTCAATCTTATTGAGGAAGACGAATTGACTACGTTTAAGGAAGTGATACAAGGTATCGACTCCCAATTATGGCAAAGTGCCATGACATCCGAAATGGATTCCATGTATATCAACTATGTTTGGACACTAGTTGATGTACCGCAAGGCATTGTGCCTACTGGTACTATATAAGTCTTCAAGGAAGACATACATGGATGGCAACATACCAACGTACTAAGCTAGGCTTGTAGCGGAAAGATATCGTTATCAACATTGTGTTGATTACAACGAAACCTTTTACATGTTGCCACTGTTGAATCCATTTGGATAATGCTTGCTAATGCTGCATGTTTCATTTATGAAATGTGGCAGCTTAACGGGAAAATCTCTTTCCTGAAAAGGAAACCTTTTGGAGGATGTTTACAACATCCTATCGGTTTTGTCATACCAAAACTAGCAAACAAGGTTTACAAGTTATTTGATCCATGTTTGGATTGAAGCAAGCATTAGATTCTTGGAATTATCGTTTTGATGTAATCATAATAGTTTATGATTTAATTCAAAATGAAAATGATTCTTGTGTATATAAGGAGGTTAGTGGGAGCGCACTAACAGTGGTTGTCCTATAAATAATGATAATATCTCACTTCATGGAAATGATATTCCCATAAATTAATCGGTGAAAGCTAGGCTTTCAAGAAAACTCTCCGAGAAATCGTACATTGAAAATGTACGCGACCTGGTGTCTCATACGCTTTAAGCATATGGATTCACAATCAGGGCAATCCAAGTGATAGTCACTGGATTGATATTAAGAACATCCATTAGTATCTTAGAGATCTAAGGATGCTGTCTTAAATAAAAGGAGATGGAGAACTTGAAGTGACTGGGATCACTGTAGCAAGTTTCCCAACCGATAAAACGACTATAAGTCGCAACAACGGTACTATACAGTTTGAATAACGGAACAGTGAGCTGGAAATATTCCAAGCAAGATACTATTACCGAATAAACAACAAATGCGGGTTATTGCTGCAGCTGAGGCAGCAATAGAAGCCATTTGGGTCGATAATCAATCTAATTAGATTAGATATAATTCAGTTAGCAGCTGAGCTAGGCTTCAGCGCAGGCTAAAGAATTAATGGTCTCATTAACGATCCAAATACATACTTCGGATATTCATCCGATTCGTTCGGATCATACATCGTGGCGATGTGATGATCGAATAAATCGCATCAGATGATAATCATGCAAATCCGCTAATGAAAGCCTTTCCTCAACAGTTTGAGCGAACCGTATATAGTTCGGGTGTAAGACACTCGAGTGACTGGCTATAGGCCAAGTGGGAGATTGTTGGACAATTATGACCCATAGCGTCACTATTTGTACAGATCATGGTGTTGTTGTACAAATTAACTATGTGACAAATGAGATTGCACTCTTATCATTTGTGATTAGATCACCAAGATGTATAAATGATATGAGGTCCTTATGATTTGTTCCTGGATTGAGATGATATGAGACAATATCAATCCACGAAGGATAAATCATTAAATATCCCTAGTCAGAGTATTATCGAGATTGGACATCGATAATGCGTAAAAGAATAGTATTACACTTGTGTGCGTTGTGAGGGCATAACGACATAGTTCTCATATATTTGGGTATAGGATACTCATGCAAGTGTAATGGGAGGTTGTGTTTTACCGATGGTACGGGAAACAGCTTTGCTCTGGATAGACCCCATCAGAATTCCATTGGTAGTATGACTATGTGTCTATGGAAGTCCGAAATCAGGGTAGGTGTATTGGTCTTAACCTGAGACTTGCACCGCTAATACTTGCGACAATCAATATACTTTGGTTTTGGTCATCCAGGGCTTTAACAGGTTCTGTGTATGCCTCTGCTGGGTATATTGAGAATCGTAGTGTGTTGGGTGTGATGTCAAGACGAAAGTATCACTCCAGTCATATGGAGATGATGTCACGTAGGATACGGTACTAGTACTCTTAAGTACTGCAGTCATCGGGATAAAATGACAAGGTCATGTTTATCCGATTATAGAGACTAGTTACCAGAGATCTGATATGTGTTTCGTATGAGGCAGACACAATTCCAGCCTCAGGCCTAGCACGTGATCATCCGATACCGGATCGACATACACAATACTACGTATACTACGCCTGATATAGATCGCTTATT
The DNA here is from genome assembly GCA_019454045.1 of Zanthoxylum bungeanum. Taxonomy (NCBI): domain Eukaryota; kingdom Viridiplantae; phylum Streptophyta; class Magnoliopsida; order Sapindales; family Rutaceae; genus Zanthoxylum; species Zanthoxylum bungeanum. The sequence continues at coordinate 148,211 of SKCR01032841.1, forward strand.
CCTGTAAGCATGTTTCTGGAGAATTGGGTAGGCATGGCGCTTTGCTAGAAGCCAACCTTGTCTTGTAAATCCGTAAAAGTGTAGTATTAGGTACTTACGTGTTCGGATATTCCGACGACCTGATTTACTGCCAACATATCCGGGGGTCTCATGGGTCGCTTCCCGAAGATTCACCGATGACGTATGACTCGCACTTAATTAATCTGGGATTATTTAGTAGAGAGGGAAAATTAATCTGGGATTAATTGCGGAGATATTTTATCTGGGATAAAATATCAATTAAAGAGAGATAACGATTAATTTGGAATTAATCGATAAATTAATATATTCGATATATTAAACGAAATTGGATTTCGACGCGGAATTAAAATTAGATTTTAATTCGGGCGAACGAGTTAATTTAGAATTAATTCGTAAGCGACGTGAATAGTGATTTCGCTAGGCTTAATCATTTAATTACGTCGCAACGGAAAATTCGTTAATTTGGAATTAGCGAACCCGAGCCTGGGAATGTTTGCGAGCGCATTCGCATTTCGAATTCGAGTGCGACATGCAAGTCACATCAAGCGTCAAATCACTAGTCACAACAAGCGTCAAATCACATGTCACTTTGAGTGATGTGACAATTTGATTGATTGATTGATTGTGGTAGTTGGAAGGCATTAATTGTCTTTTGCCTTTGACTTTTTGAAATTGAAAAATGGTAAATGGTTAATTGATTTTGGAAATTAAAAAAACCAATACACATTTTTTCATTCTCTCTCTTTCCATTAACTCACGTTTTGGAGCCATTTTTCTTCCTCTCTCTCTCTCTCACGGTCTTGGACTAGTTTTCTCCTCTATTTTTGCTTTCTGCCGAGAACAAAAGAGAAGCAAGAGAAATTTGTGGCAAATTTCTTGAGTGCTAGCACACATAGGAGCCATACAAAGGTGATAGGGAACTCACTTCATGAGCATGGAATCCATTTTGGAAGCTTGGAGCTTGAAGACTTCAATGGAGGACCATGGCCGAAATTTATGGAGACAAAATCTGCAGTTTGCCGAGAACCACAAAGACTCAAAGCTTGAAGATTTTGTTCATCGCATCGCAAACCGATCGATGTAAGTATTCCGCAACTTCGTTGATTGTATTCGTACTTTGTATTTTCATTGCTTGAAATGATCTTGGGATGCTTTGACAATTCCAACAGCATAAAGCTTGGTTATACTATTGCATAAATCCTTTCATTACAATTGGCATAAATAAGGGACCATTCCGAACCCAACAGTTTGAGGTCTTCCCTTTCGAGGGGTGAGTGCGGCCTTAAATCATTTCCCAGTTCACACTGGGTGGCGACTCATTTTATTCTCCGATTTAGTCCCCCGCGGGCTATTCCGTACTCCCGACCGGGCGCGAGCCCAGACAACATCGTCCACCTCTGTGGCCTTGTCTACATTCATGTCTCGAGATTCTTGACCGACATTAGAAAACCCTATTAGGTATTTGTTTATTTGATAATGGCTTTTCTTGGCTTTAGTGATCTTTAGAGGTAATGTGTCTGACACAGTTTTCTAATCAATTATTTATAATTATTGTGAATAGTTGAAGGGAAATTATAAAGCTAAAGAAAGGCTATGTGTATAGTTGTGTGTAGAGAATATCGATTCTCACAATACGACAACTATAGGTATTGGATATCATATCTCCCGTCTAGTTATTTAAAATAGTGTTTAATGATTGTTTTGATATTTGATATCAGAACTTGTGACTATTGGATAATTACTTGTTCTTTATAAACAGTTGTTACATATTTTAATACGACTAGTAGTGTCATTAACGAAGAGATAAACATTAAGAAAAATATTTGGTTAACTAAATAATTTAGAACAATTCTTTTTGAGATTTTATCATATAAGTATTAGATGATTATTATGTATTGTAAAGGATGGTCTGATACGAGATCACACCACTTATCCTTATCCATTTAATGAATATTGTATTCGGGAATGTGATTAAATCTCATTTTACCAATGATTGTCATTGGACCACAAGATTTATTAAAATAATACATTGGATGTATATAGTTTAAAGAATTATAAATTGCCTTAGATAGTTTTCTTTACTTCGTAACTTAGTTAATGAGTTTTCATGACTTAGTTACGTATTTCTAAAAGAATACATATTGAACGTCTTGAATGGTTCGAGAACTTTCAATATGTTTCTGATGAAATACAAATAGAATATTTTGACTGGTTCAAAGATATTCAATTTGAAGTTTTGAAAACTGTATCTTTAAAAGTCATTATCAGTCTTTGAATTGTTCAAAGATGTTTGATGCGATCGAACATATGAATTTATGGTAATTAGTTCTAAGGTTATTTAATGAATATGATTCTTACTCAATATTATTCTTCTACGATTCCATCGTTATGGAATTGGTCAGTGGGAGAAATTGAATCTTATATGATTTGATTCGTTTGATATTGAGTGTTACCGAATTAGTTTCAATACTCTTGGGGATATGCTCCAGTAACACTAATTCATCATTTTAATTAATGTTCCATTAATTTCTACAGTTACGTATATGATATGTATATGTAGAAAATTAGAATCTTGAAAAGTTTGAGATTTGAATCTTTCCTTTATATAATGGTTATATAATTGAAAAGTACTTGCGTCTTGGAGGTACAAGCAAAATTTTATCATTTATTCTATTTAATAGAATATTGTATTCTATTTGATAGAATATCTTTTCTACGATCTCGAGTGATAAAATTATTTTATTACTTAGTGTGTAACATTAGATGTTAACGATTATAAAAAAGACTTGACTTATTGAAGTCAAATGTGAGAGTGATAAACTATAAATGGAACTACATAATTAATAAGATGAAAAGACCCTTAGACACCTTCCATACAAGTCCAATAGGATGTCAGAATCATTTGCGAAGTATTTGATACTTAATGGTTCTGTTGTTTTCTTATCGAAGAAAATTATCCTATAACTTATAGTGGGAGTGATATTTGATATCGATTTCAGAAGTTATCATTAAACCATAGATCTAAGATTGTTCATAGCTTACTACAATCAAGTTTGGAACTTGATTAAGCTTTCGTTATGAATCGTTTATAAAATGTGCAAATTATTTGCGCAGCAAAAGCAAAGTGAGCTAATTAAAGGTTTGACCTTTATAGTATGAAAATGAGAAAGGTTATACTCAGCAATCTATTATAGATTCTGAGGAAACTTGTCTCTAATCACACTAATTGAACAATTAAGGATTTGTTGGTTAATGTTGATATTAAAATATGTATTTTGGCTAAAGAATGCATAGTGGCGTTCCTGAATGGTTTCTTCGAATAAGAGATCCATTGTGATTTCTTTATTTGAAGAGTTCATTCTAGAATGGCCCTGGAGTTTGTATTATGCTAAGATCATAGTTTGATATACTAGCTTATATAGCATATTGTAGACTCAGGTGAGCTTTCCGGAAATCTGTCTCTAATTTGGTGTAGTCAGATTGTCTGATTTTATCAAAGCACAGAGAATACATATGTGATAATAAGGTCAGTGAAAGTGTACAAATTTCTTCTAGTATTGTATATCCTAACGACATATCATTATTAATGTAATAATGAGATGTTTGTAAGGTAAAAGGTTTACCTAAGTCTTCTTTTCTCCGTGAAAGTAGTGGGAGTAGTCTCTGTTATATTTGAAATAAAGTTTAATATACGATATAAAACAAGAGACTTGTGAGATACTCTCATTAATCGTGCATTAGATATGATCTAATAAAGGACACAATAAGACTATTTGTGTGACAGTTAGTATAACTGTTTGACAGTTAGTGTGTCTCTTGTATATAGTATTCATCTTTCATAAAAGATGATTCCTTTGTCGAAATAGAAATTGATTAGAATGTCTAGTCATTTATACATCATAGGATGATGGTATAATGAATACTATATTATGTGCGATTATAAATATCAATTTAATCATAATTGTTACGAATTATTTTGATACGCTATAGACCATAGGATGTGTCTTGAAACATTTTCTTTGTTATCTTTGAGATATTAGGAATGAGTTTATTATTCATGGGGAATATAGTCTGCAACCATTAGGATTAAATTAGTTTTGAGTCTAATTATGACATTAGATCGTCTATGTCATATAGAGTCAGAAAAGATACAGTGGGAGTGTCACGGTTGATTCTACTGTATTAGTGGAATTGGTTGTAACTTATGAAGTATTGACTTATGAAGTTACATAGTGACCTTATAAATCAGAAGTTTTGATATTAGTGTTGTTCTTGTGGTTGTCTCATAAAATTTGGATTTGATATCTAAATACATAGACAACTCAGTAGATGTAGCACACTATTGATGTCGCATCTGAAACATATTGATATATAACTTAGGTTCTACAAAATATAAATGATGCTGGCTAAGGGAAACGATTGGGTTTGTTGGACAAACTCAATATGTTATAGCGGGCTTACTTATTGTTGCCTACCTCTTGAGTGCTAGGTCAAATCTTGAGGACCATACGTATGTAATACATATTTAGATGTGTATATGATACAGTGGATTGGAACTAGAGCAAGTGGGAGAAATTGTTAGGGTTGGTGCTTAGAGTGCCAATCCGGATCGTATTTATGTCTGATTCATGACTACGGCCAATTCCTTTTTCCATTATATTACTTATTTGTGGTAGTACTTCTTGCTTTTATATACATATTCGATATAATTACGATTAGATTGAAACTAAATCTGATTTAGTGATATGTATATATTAGACAAAGACCCGATAATATATTTTGTAGTGCGCAGTTACAAAGTAGTTTGTAATTGACATTGAGAAGTGTCATTGCTAGAAGTATATTATCAAATAAAGTTTCTGGTCAAGATTTACTAACACGGGTCGGTTAGTAAAATCCACTGAGACCAGTACATGTCATATATCGTGACTCGGTCTGATGGTTTATCCAATGAACCATGAGTCTTGGGAGACTCGTATAGATATGTAGGTGTTTATTTGATAAACACTGAACGACTCACTGAAGATTTCCTAATAGATGGTACACCAACGTCAATATGAATCTTCTCGAGTCGAGTAGCATAGTGGTCCTTCGACTTGAGATACCACTGTGGATATATGCGATATCCTCCACACTTTGATGGCAGTCACGTCACCGATCTATTTAGATCATACCTCCCCCTGTTCGTTGGGTGTGGACTGATGCTCATGATATTCTGTGAGTATCAGATAGAATCTGCCAGTCCTATGTACATGGCATAGGTATCAAGTATATCTTTGCGATCTAGTAAATCCATGGTCGTGGTATACTCCGAAAGCGAGTTCTGAGTATTATTTAGAGATCGTAAATTTAAAAGTAGACTATATTATACCTTAAGGATTTGACGTTCTTATCTATATCCCCGGTATAATATTGATAGCCTGTGACAGAGGGATTATACGTATACAATGACCTCGACTTGCATGGTTTAGCAAGATTATCTGTGGCCGTCATAATTCATGAGTGAGTGAATTATGGACACAAAATTGGATTCCGTGATGGATAAACCTAAACTTATAGAGTCCCACAATATGAAGTGCACTCGTTGAGCACTTGGGCAACGCGTTATGAATAATATAGATTATTCATAATACTTCACCGGATTAAATGAGTTAATTCGAATCGTTTAATCGGTTAAATGAAAATACCTGCATTAGGGGCATTTCGGTCAATTAATAATTAATATGTATTTATATTTGATACAAAATTTGATTTGATACATATTAATTAATTGTCAAATGAGACTTTGACACATGTCATTAATATATGTATTTGTTAATGAATGTAAATAAAAATACATATATAATAATAATCGCATTAATTAATTATTTAGGTATTTAAATGTTAAATATCTAGATAATTAAATTATTTCAATATTACATAAATGTTATGCAATATGTTTGATTATTATTGGTTACATGTGGCATGATTTTATTAAGCTTAAAGTTTACAAATTAGATTTGTTTACTTAAAGTTTATTATTATTTAATTAGATTAAATTATACAAGTGACTATTTTGCCCCTCAAATTAGGTCAAGGCTTATTTTTTTAAGTTGAAAATTTTGTTTTCTCCTTTCATGAGAAGCCATGGCCGAATACCTCCATAAAGAAAAGCTCCAAAAATTTTCTATAAGAGTCAAGGAAAAAAGTGAAGAAATTCAAGAAAAAGTTTAAGGAAATTAGGAGATTTGGAGGTAATCTTCATAACTCTTAAACTTAGAAAGTTTGTTTTTTGTTCTTGAGCATCTAGACAAGTTCTAGGGTTTCTTCCTTTCTTATATTTTGGGGCTTTTGATTTTGTGGATGGATTTGGAGGCTTAATGCATGTGTGAAGTTAGATTGGATAATATTAGTGTAATATTAGTTCAATTTGTCATTTGATGACTTGTTGCCATTCTAGAGTGTTATGACCACTCTTGTAACTCATAGAATTTTTCTTGAGTTCTTCATTTGTGGTGACTTTGGTTGGTGTAAGTGTTAATATGATTAATGTTGAGGAAATTGGATTTAAAGCATGAAAAATGATATTTTTAGTTACCAAATCAGATCTGGAATTTCTGTGATTTTGGTGATGAAAAGTATTTTGTATAAATGTATTGGATATATTTTGGGCATTGGAACAATTGCCGGAAATTATTTCGGAGTTGAAATATGTGAAAACGGTGAAAAACGGCGTTACCGGGTGAGTTTCGGGCTTACCGGGTGTCCGCTGTCCAAACAGTGAATTGGTCACTGTTCGGACAGCCCATGAACTGCCCAAGTACTATTGGAGCTGACCTGGGCAGCCTTCATGTGTATTGGTTGGTCGGTTCGGACAAAAACGTGTTTTATGCCATTTTGCGGAAAAACGTTTTCGTAAAAGTTTCGCAATGTTTCTAACATATTTATGTCGTTATTTGATATTGAATAAATATGTTTAGGTGAAATATGAATGAATTATTCATATTGGATATTGAATAATTTATTCGGTAACTTTAAAAGTTTTAAAGTTACGATTTCGCTCGAACCTCGAGCTTTCGCTGCCCCCCTTAAAATCCAACAGATTCATCTAAGCTTTGGCTCACATACTCGAGTCCTCAAAGCGTATATTACTCCTTAAACACCAGTCTACCGCCCTCACAACAATCTACGAAGATCAAGGTAACCTTAAACCTTGTCCTTCCTTTTTTTTCGTTCGTCTTCGTCACTAACTTGAGCGTCAGAGTGCCTAAGGCATCCACTACACTGATGGGTAGTTACTCTATGCTCACTTTTCCTTTATTTTGAAGGACCGTTGGTGCCCCCATCATATAAATTCTTGATTGTAGGTCAAAGGTGAAATTCAGCGTCTACAATTTGGCGTCCACCGTGAGGCTCCGGCGATTCATAGTAAGTAAATATATTAGTCTACGATCCACACAACACACCTACACACATGCCTTCTGGCGGTGAAAACACACCAGACTCCATGGCTGGACGGTTGGCCGCACTTCAAGAATGGTTGCGAGCATTGAAGGAGGAGAACCTCGCGATGCGGAGCACCAACACAAGCCTCTAGAAGCAATTGGAGTAGATGGCCTTGACCTCTCAACGGCGAGGAACTCATGACCACTCCAGTGGCCCCTTCATTCAGAACAACCTTTTAGGAGCATTGACGACGTGGTTGATGATGACACCACCGGACGACCACCCTAAGAGCCGCCAGAAAAACTGTAACATTAATATCAGAATTCTGAACATTCTTCCGAGTTTTTCTATTTTTTATTCAGCCAATTTTACATGGTTTGATTTTCTTTTCTTAGTTTTTGGATGATTTTATTTTCTTAGTTTTTGGAATCTCCTTTTTAGGCATTTCGGCTGGATTGTTTTCCGATAGCTTTCACAGTTTTGTTTTTGTAAATTATTTGAGTTGACATTAGTCATTAAGATTTGAGAAATTTATTAGTAAACAAAAATTTCCGATTTTAATTTGTCAAAATTCTCGGGTTCTATCAATGCTTGATTTCTTTTATTCTCTCACACTCATCTCCGAAAACAAATTTAGGCATAATTCATATTTTGGATTCACAGAAAATTAAGTTTTGGATTCAAGATGTTCTTAATCGAAATTTCAGATGATTTTTCATCACAAATTTATGATATTCGTTGAAAATTCAATATAATTTTTCATCTAGATTATTTAATCAAATTGGAACCAGGACTGGCAAATTCCAAACCGGCCCAACCAATTACTAACCCTGATATTTATCGAATCCGGCCCAATACCAAATAATTTTATACCATGTTCTAAGTGGAAATAAATGTTTTGGAAAAGCATTGAATAACAATTATCATGTAGATAACACAGAAATTTCAAACAAAATTGGAGACGGCCTGCACTCAGCTTTATCGTCTAATGAAAAGATAAATCAGGAGCACAACGATGATTCCGTAGTTGATATACGAGTCACTTATCCTCCAAGCGCCGAAGCACTGATTCAGCAAAGCTTTGTTGCCTGCAAATGAAAGATGACCAATGAGCTTCAAGAGATCTAGTTAACCCAGTATTTTCAAAGCAGTTCAGCACGCAAAAAAATGAAAGGTCTAGAAGCAATTTATTTCAAGGCCAAGATGGAATGCTACTAGCGATTTCAACGATAAATATAAACAATAGGCCAGTGCAAGTCAGGGCCACAAAATTGTAACAAAGAGCGAAAAGGAAATTCCAATTTCTCTGTGGTTTGAATGGAGGAAAGGATGCAAAAGCTGTCTGTTACAAATCACTACTAACAAAGACAGTGAGAGAAAAGAGTTCCAACAGAATATAGGTAGTTTTAGCTAGGGTAATAGGAAGGAAATTAAAGGCATTTGATTTGACTTACTTCTGCTCTCTATGTTTTGGGCTGGGTCGAGAATACTTCAGATATCCATCCCAAGGAACCTTTTTAAGACCTGCTCGAACAGATATTATGTCCCTGACCCTGCAAAAAAAACAAAACAAAAACAAAAGAACCAAAAAAAAAAACATTAAATTAGAATCAGAGAAGATTATTGGGAATTCAACTCAATAATTTAGTATTTTGTATTTGCCAAGAGAAGTAGATAAACTCTTTGCCATGACTTGTATATAGATGGCAACTCACAAAGAAGATTATTTACCTCTCTGCAAACTCAATGGGTGTCTCTCCAGCCCTGAGGGTCTGGGGCTCCAAGTACCATACATCACAAACAACAGCCCAGGATGTCATAAGCTGCAGCAGATGCATTGTGAAGGACTGCCTGCAAATGAGACATCAGTCAAAAGGATTTCCTTGCAGCTAACATCAACAGTATGCCAAGACATTTTTAGTACTAAAAATAAAGTTGAAAAACTAAGAGTAGCTCCTTACTTCCGACTGTTCCAAAAAGCATCAACGAAAATTTTGTTGTACTTGATTGCCACTGGACAAACGGTGCAGCCAAGTTCAAAAGCACCCTAATTACCATCAAGAGAAATCATAATAAGAATCAAGAACTAATGAGAACAATAAACTAAAAAATCCTGCCCAAAGTGATCATTCCTGTACCTTCTTGAACATAACCGTGTAGTGATTATTTACGCAAGTACCTTCAGGAAATATGAGAAGAGGGTTACTGTCAGTGCGCACCACATGCTCCCTTAACCTGAATCAAGAAGATGCAGGTTATCGTTACCTGCTCAATGTTGTTGTAATATTCTTCTATCAGGGTATTCCATATTTTCACTTACTTCTTCGCTACAATTTCACGATCCTTTGCCTCTGTACGATTGAACCAGATACATCCTACGCTCTCTAATATAGTGCTTTGCAGTAGTCCTACCCCAAGACCAAACAATTATTTAACTGCTTCTTTTCCATCAAGTACATTGCAGTTCTAAATTCCATAAATGTAACAAGCATAATGGCTTACCAACCCATCCAAGATGCTTCTGCATAATGACAGCAAAAGCAGTCATCTGCTCCAAGATGATAAAGTCAATCATGGAAGTATGATTGGCCACAAAAACCTGTTCAACCAACAAAGGGAACCTCAGATGAAATCCAACCCCATGAACATTATGTTTATTATATACTTGAGCCTAAAAAAAATAAAAGTTGAATTAGGGGAAAAAAATTGAGGCAACTTGAATGATATAGGCAGATAAACCTGCTTAGGCCGAATGCTAGGCCTTGGGCCATGGTACTTTACAACGCCGGTCCATGAAGCAACAAAGAAGCTGCAAATTAACTCCACCAAACACCTCTAAAAAGGAAATGAGGAACAAGGAACGAGTCAAGTGCAAAGTGTAAGAAGAAGATAAAGCAAAAGGCAAGAAAATGATTGAAATAAGCAATGCAACCATGCATTAGGCAATGTTATTTTCTTAACATAAGAAACTTGAGTCTATAATTGAATCAACAGCAACATTAGGCAATGTTGTTTTCTTAACATAAGAAACTTGAGTCTATAATTGAATCAACCGCAACCTCTAGCTTTTTCCTCAACTTATCCTGTCCTTTGAGTAGAAAATGCACCGGAATGAAGGATGAAAGGAATATAATCCATCCTATAGTCAATACTATTACTCTGCGAATTAAATCCAAGGCTTATCAGAAAGCACTGCACATTATTAACACAAAGGGTATAAAATTATCAATAGAGCTAACCTGATAGGGAAAAGAATCAAGTAACGAAAAACCAGACCGCAACACCAGAGAGGAAACAGATATATATTCCAGTTCCAAGGCTCCGGTGGATTGGACTTGAAACACCGCGTAAATGTATCCTAATTCACTCAATTACATTACAATCATAGATGACAAACTTTAAATTAATTTTGACAGTAGATAGAGATAATTGTTGAAGAATAGAAAAAGGAAAAGACTGACATCAACAATGGCACCAGCAGCCTCAGTAAGAGTAGGCGAAATGTCAAGCAGCAAATCACGCCTACACATATATAAAATCAAAATCATTTAAAAAAAAAAAAAAAAAAAAGTGGGGTTGGTAGTTTTGGTACGTACAAGCAGATCTTGCCGTGAGGCAGATGAATGGAAGGGAGATAATCCTCTATGTTCGCCCCATCCAACTCCAACTGCAATTCCAATTCCAATTCCAATTCCAATTCTGAGCTTGACGATTTCCGATCACCTACACTACTACTACTCATCCTTTTTCTTTTCTTTTTGCTTCTCGGTTTTTATTTTACAACCTAATAAATTTTAACCACTTTCATTTCACTTTATTTTCCGGTCATATCATGTCAGTCCAGGTTTTTACTTTCTTCACGCAACTCAACTTAGGGACTGTTATTGGAAAATTGCTTTAATTTTTGTCCCTTTTGTTTTTTTTTTCTTTAGTTTACTTCTACTTTAATTTACTCTTTTATTTCATGAATTTAATTCTTTATTTTTTTAATTTAATTATTTTATTTTACCTTTTTATTGAATTCTTTTATTTTTCATCTTAAATATTTTTTATTTTTAAATTTTGTTATCTCTTTACATATTTAATATTATTTATATATTTATTTGTTTAATAAATCTTATATATTTTTTTTATTCGTTATTTATTTTAAAAGTATAGAAATTTGCTATGGTGAGAATGTTTGAAGTTATTATACTCACTTGTCATTAGGTTCCCTCTAGTTTCAGACCAAGAACGTAAGAAATAACTATTGCTCATGTTGGCAGACGTTTTGTGCAAATTTTCTTAAACTCTCATTACCCTATACCACTCATCCTAACTTGGTAGTGGAAACATTCATCATACGAAGCTAACAGATGTGTCACTCATTTACGTAATCAATTGCGGTACTAAGTATTGGGTATATCACCAAGTGCGTCGGGAGGAGACTTTGGAGGCAACACAAATTAGAATTTGTGTTTTTATTTTTTTGCATGTATTTATTTTTTGTCTATTATGACATGTACTATTCTCTGAAAATATATTTTGCTAAAATATAAGAGAACATTTTCTATTATACATAAGTAGTGTTAAAAAAATTAATAAAGAATCAAAAAAATTAAATAAATAAATGAACACAAAAAAAAACTATAAATAAAAAATTTATAATATCTATTAAACAAATAAAATAAAATAGATATATGAAGAGAAAAAAAATATAAATTTAACAAAAATAAATTTTAATTTATAAAATAAATTTTTTTATTAAAAAAAATTAGAATTTGTGTTTTATATTTTTATCGGTATATATTTTCTGCGTATTATTACATGTATTATTCTCTAAAAATATATTTTGCTAACAAATAGTGTTAAATAAATAATAAATAATCAAAATAAAAATAAATAAACACAAAATAAATAACAACAAATTAATAAAATAATTAATTAATTAATGATTTTGGGGGATAAGGGTGGAGGTGTAAAAAAGTAATTTGACAGGGGACATGGAGGGGGGAGCTGACCGGGGGGGAGCAGGCCTCTTAGCCCACCGGTAATTTATGCTCTTCCAAAATAAGAGAGTATTTGTTCGAGTCTCTACATATGAATTCTATTTCTCTCAAATTGAGTGTAGATTTCTATTTAAATATTTGAGTGAGAGTAGATATCTTAAGTATGGAGACCGAACCCGTCTCTAATAGATGTAAACTTTTAGATGTGTTACAAATGTATTTATTATGTGTCTTAATAAATTTCAGATTGAATATCTGTAGACTTGTAATGTATTAAAACAACGTATAGATTATTATTATTATTATTATTATTATTATTATTATTATTATTATTATTATTATTATTACTATTATTATTATTATATAACCGAGTGGCCTATATAAAATACAAATACGTGCTAGCTCTATGAACTAATATCAAATTCGGATAAAATTGTATAAAAGAAAAAAGAAAATATTCAGGAAATAAAATACCTTGTAAAACTACGGACTTTATTATTTTTGAATGAATAAAAATTACAAGACTTTCTCTATAGAAAGAGTTATGGTGAGATTGTTATCCCTAACTAATATCAGATAAGTTACAAAAATTAGAGAGTAATTATCTCAATAACAAGAGATTTACAACACTCCCGATTGGGCCCGACTATTTTAATCTCACAATTTGTTTGACTTATGAATGTGATAATATTGTCTCATTAAAACCTTGCTAGTAAAACCCAATGGGATAAAACATAGTCGAAGGAAAAAAAAATTACAATACGCTTTTATCTAACTATAGTTTTTCACTTCAATGAATAATCTCCCCCTAATGAAATACTTCCTCTTAAAAGATATCATCAAAATAATTTACTAAGTCGACACATGTCAATGCTATGTCTAAGCTTCTCAAAAGTCAATGTCGATAAAGCTTTCGTTAATAAATCTGTAAAATTATCAGTGGAACATATTTTTTTAACATCAATTTTCTTGCTCCGTTGGAGCTGATGAGTGTTGAAGAATTTTGGTGAGATGTGTGTGGTTCTTTCTCATTTGATGTACCATCCTCTAATTTGTGAAATACAAGCAATATTATCTTCATATATCACTGTTAAAATATATGTAGCATAGTTTAAGTTGCATGTGCTCTAAATGTGATGGATAAGTGACCTTAAGCATAAACATTCTCTACTTGCTTTATGTAGTGCAAGTATCTCTTAGTGATTGAAAGATATAGTAACAAAAGACTACTTTATGGATCACTATGAAATTACCGTGTTATTATAGGTAAAACATACACTGTCAGTGAAAGTGCTTTATGAAGGTCGGAGAGGTATCTTGCATCAGCATAACAAACAAGGCATGGGTTTTGTTTTAGCTCATTTGAATAAAATAATCGCAATTTTTTTGTCCCATGAAGATAACGTAAAATATGTTTAACACCGTTCCAATATCACCGCGTTGGTGCAGAGATAAATCCTACCTATAAATTTATTGAGAATGTAATATCTGATTTGGTGCATTGAGCTAAATATAACAATGCACCAATTGTATTAAGATATAGTACTTTTGGACCAAATATATCTTCATTATCTTCTTTAGGACGGAATGGATCTTTTTTAGAATCGAGAAATCAGACTACCATGAGAGTACTTAATGGATGAGCATTATCCTTGATGAAATATTTTAGAATCTTCTCAATATATGCAAACTGATAGATAAATACTCTGTTAGTTTTATGATCGTTCTATAAGACAAAACAATATTTTGTTATTCTCAAAGTCTTTCATCTCAAATTCTCTTTTCAAATATTCAGCAGTTTTTAGAAGCTCTTCAGGAGTCCCAATTAAGTTCATGTCATGAATATATACTGCAATAATAGAAAATCCAGATTTAGACTCTCTACTGAATACACATGGACATATAGGATCATTTATGTATCCCACTTTTATCAAGTATTAACTCAAACGATTATACCATATGCGTCCGAATTATTTTATCTGTATAAGGATTGTTGTAACTTGATTGAACACAGTTTACAATCCTTTGATTTATATGCTTCAGAAATATTCATTTCTTCAGGGATTTTCATGTAAATATCAGTGTTAAGTGACCAATATGGCATGATATCACTACGTCTATAAGATTCATATCCAGTCTTTCAGAGACTGCCAAACTAATTATGAATCGTAACATAATAGTATCTGTATGAGCGAAACGGGATTTACCGCTTTGCTTTGATTGTTAGTGTTCCTAGAAGATGCTAAGGATCTAATACGCATGAAAACATGTTCATAAATTCATTATAAGTTTCGGAATTACTTACATTGAATGGATTTGAGCTCTTAAAATTTTGAGAAGAAGATCTCCAAGATCATTCCTTTGTTGATTCCAAGCTTTGAGTTGGTTTCCAAGATCCTTCCTTTGTTGATTCCAAGCTTTGATTTGTGAATCAAGATATCCAATATCCAAGCTTTGAGTGATGATTCCAACCCTTGAGTTAGTTTCCCTATCACCTTAGTTGATTCCATGAAGTGCTAGCTAACTTGATTTTGCCACAAAATCAAAGAGAAGAGTGAGACCATATTCACGCCCATTTGGAGGATATTAGGGTTTCCATTTTGTTCCAAGTGTGTTTTGTGTGAAGCATCCACAAATGAGAGAGAGAGAAGGGTTTTGGTAAAAGCCAATTTACCATTTTCACCTAAACAAGGTGGTTGGGTAAATGGTTTTGCCAAAACAATTCCATGGTGGTTGGAAAGTGGATGGTATGGCATAAATGCCAACCACTCTCCCAACTACCACATTTAAAGTGGGCCCCACATTTGAATTCAAAATTCAATGTCTCTCTACGAACATTTGCCGCGGCTCGGATCCGTTTAATCCGATTAAACGAATTCTCGTCGCTAAATAATTAAATCTAATTTAATTAAATAACGATGCCTCGCAAATATATTACGAATGTAGTCTACGAATTAATTCTAAATTAATTCGTTCGTTCATATAAAGTCTGACTTTAATTTCGTAACGAAATCCAATTTATATTAATATATTCGATATATTAATTTAGCCCATACGAATAAATTGAATAGAAAAATCAATTTAACTATTAAATTTATTCTACCGATTAATTCCAAATTAATCGCGTTCTCTCTCTTCCGAACACATTTAATCCTAGATTAAATAATACCTCAATTAATCCCAGATTAATTTTCTCCATCTTAATTAATCCCAGATTAATTCTCTCTCTTAATTAATCCCAGATTAATTCAAATTCGAGTCAACTGTCATCGGTGAATCTTCGGGAAGAGACCAAGAGATCCCTGGATATGTTGGCAGTAAATACGGTCATCGGATTATCCGAATACGTGCGTACCTCGTACCACGTGCTTACCTATTTACAAACATGGTTGGCTTCTAGCAAACACCGTGCCTACCTAATTCTCCAGAAATATTCTTACTGGAATATATAATCTATGTCAGGCGTAGTATACATAGTATTGCGTATTGCGATCCAGTATCTAATGTCACGTGCTAGGCCTGGGGTTGGAATGTGTATGCCCCGTACGAAGCACATGTCGGATGTCTGGTAACTAGTCTCTATAATCGGATGAACATGACCTAGTCATATCATCCTGATGACTGCAGTACTTAAGAGCACTAGTTCCGTATCCTACGTGACATCATCTCCATTATGACTGGAGTGATACTTCCGTCTTGACATCACACCCAATACACTACGATTCTCAATACCCAGCAGAGGCGTACACAGAACCGGTTAAAGCCCTGGACGACCAAAACTAAAGCATACCGATTGTCGCAAGTATTAGCGGTGCAAGTCTAGGTTAAGACCAAATACACCTACCCTGATTTCGGACTTCCATAGACACATAGTCATACTACCAATGGAATTCAAGGGGTCTATCCAGAGCGAAGCTGTTTCCGCACCATCGGTAAACACAACCTCCTATCACACTTGCATAAGTATCCAATACTTAAATATATGAGAACTATGCCGTTGTGCTCCCACAACCGCACAAGTGCAATATTAGTCTATTCCGCATTATCGATTTCCAGTCTCGATAATACTACGACTAGAGATATTTAATGATTAATCCTTCGAGGACTGATACTGTCTCATATCATCTCAATCCAGGAACTAATCATAGGGACCTCCTATCATTTATACATCTAGGTGATCTAATCACAAATGATAAGAGCGCAATCTCCTTGTCACATAGTTAATTTGTACAACAACACCATGATCTGGACAAATAGTGACGCTATGGGTCATAAATATCCAACAATCTCCCACTTGGCCTATACCCAGTCACTCGAGTGTCGTACACCCGAACTATGTACGGTTCGCTCAAACTGCTGAGGAAAGGCTTTCGTCAGCGGATTTGTATGATTATCGTCTGATGCAATTCATTCGATCATCACATCGGCATGATGTATGATCCGAACGAATCAGATGAATAATCGAAGTATATATCTCGATCGTTGATGAGACCATTAATTCTTTATTCTGTCCTGTAGCCTAGCTCAGTTGCTAACAGAACTATATCTAATCTAATTAGATTTGTTAATGACCCAGATGGCTTCTATTGCTGCCTCAGCCGCAGCAATAACCCGCATTTGTTGTTTATTCGGCAACATCATCTTGCTTAGAAGATTTCCAGCTCACTGTACCGTTATTCAAACTGTATAGTACCGTTGTTACGACTTTTAGTCGCTTAATCGGTTAGGAAACTTGCAACAGTGATCCCAGTCACTTCAAGTTCTCCATCTCCATAGTTTAAGACATCATCCTTAGTTCTCTAAGATACTAACAGATGTTCTTATTATCAATCCAGTAACTATCACTTGGATTGACCTGTTTGTGACTCCATATGCTCAAAGTGTATGAGACACTAGGTCACTTACATTTTTCAATGTACGAGTTCTCGGAGAGTGTTAACAACTTTAAATTTATCCCAATAGATCTTTATTCATAGAATAAAGGTTGTTTCTCCCAAGAATTCTATGGAGAATTTTCATGAAAGCCAAGCTTTCACTGATTGTAATGTGGGAATATCATTTCCAAGAAATGACATATCATCATTATTAAGGACAGTCACTTTCAGTGCTCTCCCACTAACCTCCTTATATACACAAGAATCATTTCTCGTTTTGAATTAAATCATAAACCATTATGATTACATCAAAACGATAATTCCAAGAACCTAATGCTTGATTCAATCCAAACATGGATCAAATAACCTGCAAACCTTGTTTGCTAGTTTTGATACGACAAAATCGTCAAGATGTTGTAAACATCCTCCAAAAGGTTTCCTTTTCAGGAAAGCAATTTTTCGGTTCAGCTGCCATATTTCATAAATGAAACATGCAGCATCAGCAAGCATTATCCAAATGGATTTAACGTGGCAACAGGTAAAAGATTTCATTGTAATCAACACAATGTTGATAATGATATCTTTCGGCTACAAGCCTAGCTTAGTATGTTAGTATGCTGCCATCCACGTATGTCTTCCTTGGAGACTTATATAGTACCAATAGGCACAATGCCTTATTGTACAACAACTAGTGTCTAAACATAGTTGTTATACATGGAATCCATTTCGAACTCATGGCACTTTGCCATAATAGGGAGTCGATACCTTGTATCACTTCCTCATACGTAGTCAGTTCGTATTCCTCAATAAGATTGACATCTTTATGAGGTGAGATCAGAAACTCATACCCCCGTTGTTTTCTGACTCTCTCCAACCTACATTATTCTTGTGTATTCGAAGATTATTGGTATAGCTTCATCCTTGATGAACTGTTTGTGTTCCACTAAGGACTTGGTTCCTTGAATAGTATAACTCCTATTTTTCATCGAGTTTTACTATCCTCCCACTTACCACTGCATATCGGTATTCCTCTTAGGAAAACCGCATGGTGAGCAACAATTACATTGTTCTCTAGTGAGTTGTATAAGTACTATACTTGGTTTCCTTAGGATAACCAATTACATTAGACACTTATCCAATTTGGGTTCCAGTTTGGTATCATCCAAACGTATGCCTAGCATTCCCAAATCATCAGGAGTGAGAAAGCCCAGTTTCTTTCCTGTTCATATCTAATATGAAATCTGTCAAACAGATTTTTATGGAACTTTATTCAAAATATGTATTGCACTGTTAATATTTATCCCTTTTGAAGGAAAATGGTAGCTCAGAGCGACTCATGATTAACCTTATCATGTCCAACAAAATTTGATTTCTCCGTTCGGACACACCGTCAAATTGACGTGTTCGGGAGGAGTCCTCATTGAAAGAATACTATACTCTTTCAAGTATATGAGAAACTTATTGCTTAAGTATTTTCATCATGGTCAAACCGTGATGTTTTAATACTTTAGCCGATCGTTCGTCTATTTCGTGTCGAAACTCTAAAAGTTTCCGATTTGTGTTCTTCAAAAGAAACACAACCATAACGCGATGCCACATCCGTAAAGGTCACGAAATATTCATATCCACCTTTAGCCTAGCTAGACATGGGCCCACTTACGTCACTATGAACAAGGGCTAATAGATCGGTGGCACTTATATTTTTACCAAGTAAAGGTGTTTTAGGCATTTTGCCCAATAAATTAGATTCGTAGACTTCATTTGAATGGAATCAAATCCGTCCTAGTATCCATTCTTCAAAAGTGTGGATATACGAGTCTTGTTTGATTGTGTCCCAGACAACACTGCCACAAATAAGTCTCATCTGATCAAATCAGTTTGAGCTATTTGTTTGTCATGTATATGTTTGAGATTTATTTATATTCAAAATATAAATACTGTTATTCACATCTAATGTGTTTATCTCAATATCATCTTTATAATAAAAACACTTTAGTGTTCTAGAATATAAAGGTGTACTCGCAATGAGTTATACTCGATATAGAGATAATGTTTCTAGTCAAACTAGTTACATTATAACAGTTTCCTAATTTAAGTACACACCGAGAATGTAGTTCCTAAACTTAGGTATCTGCGGTAAAACAGCGACTTTCGTCCCATTTCCGATTCGCAGATTAATTCTCAATTGAAGTCAGTATCCTGCTCATAGCAGATTCTGCACATCAATGCATATTTATGTATCACCTTAGTATTTAAAATCCAATTTTAATACTAGTTGTGAACATATTTATGACAAACATATTTGAAGTCAGAGCCTTGCTCGTCTTCAATTCCTTCATGTCTGCTTTGTCCATACGGCAGTTACGCTTCAGTGATCCCATTTGCAACAGTTAAGCAGACATCTTGGATATGTCATTTGTCTTCCTAGAAGACAGTAATGATTTTGCCTTTGCCCTTTTCTATATCCCAAAAGCCTTTGGCCAAGCCTTGGGTTTCTTGAATATCGAAGTAAGGTGCGCCTTGCGCTACTTGCCTTATTGCAAACTTTGGCTTTATCTCCTTGAGAATAGCCATTAACTCTCCAAGAGTTATTAATTGCAATTTAATACTTCTAAGATCTAAGAATAGATTTATGAAGATCCTTCAATTTCTTCATCATACTTTAAGGATCTAATCCTTAGTTCTGATTTAGGAAATTAAGGAGTCTTTATGGCAAGCATAATGGATTAAACATTAAAGTTATCATCACATGAATCTTCCAAAGATCATGCTCTACTATTTGCTTAACTCCGGGCTTAGGCCTAAGATGTTATTTTATCAAATAAAGTAACTTCTTAGTTTCAGGACTATCCTGAAATTTATTCCCAATTTGAAAATTAAAGTCGTCTAAAAACATTTTCTTAGGATAATGTTTTAAACACTTATCTTTCAATTTAATTTTGATTCTAATAGTCCAACTATTTAATCAACGATTTCAGGTACAATCTAATGTAATGATTACTATAGTCTAACTATATAACTTATTACAATTTTATTGGTAAAATAAAATATATATGATTACTATAATCTAATTATATAATCATTATAAATGATCGGTAAAATTCAAATATATTGATTACTATAATCCAATTATATAATCAACTATAAAGAAGGGTAAAATTCAAATATATATTGATTACTATAATTCAATATTATATAATCAACTATAAATGAAGGGGTTTGAATACAGTCCAACTGTTTAATTAAAACAACAATAAATATTATTCCAACTAATATATAATTTATTTGACGAATGATATTTGATTGAGCGCGTATGGCAAGTAACTAAACGAATATTGAAAATCTAATACTTGCCTCCCACTATTTTTCTGCGAGCCTCTAACCCTCTGTCGAGTACTCGGGAAACCATGTTTCCTAGTGGGCTAGGATCCCGTTAAATAACACACAATCTTGACTTTGGCCAACTAATTGTATTATACTTAACTAGTTAGATCTCTAAGATCAATTGGATCTCATCCAATTCCTAGATCCAGTAGGTGGACATCCAAGTCCGAAACATATATCTTATATATGCCAATATATCCAATATATTACCTAACCTTTTTTCCTCTGAATCAACTAAGCCTTGGCTTTGGCACAACAAACTTAATGATCTCAGTTAAGCGAAACCCATTGACATGGAAAGCTTCGTAATCAATGTCGATGGACAAGAAGTGATCTTGACTTTGGCCAACAAATCACGACTTGGACAAGACACCGATATGGAATAAAACTCTCATGATTCAAACACATCCGAATTGACAAAGGTCTTGACTTTGGCCAACAAACCAATGCCAACTTTGGATCTTGAGTAAGAATCACTCAACGGAAGGAAAAACGCTTAATATGTTTTGAGGGTTTTTCGCGTGCAAATTGGAAACCAATTTATTATCTTTGTTAAGGTCTCATCATCATACACTTTAAACATGCATTCTAAATACATAATAAAGCGCGTATAAATAAATAAATTAATAATGATATACGCGGAGGATATGTCACAAATTGTTCCTAGAACAAATCACTCCCTTTCCTCTCCCCGGCTAGAACTATTCTAACTTCTACCCAATTACAAAATACAATAAGGAAACCTCATTTACATTGAGGGGAATTGGTGAGAAGAGAAATACAATGAGAAATGAGATAAAAGGCTGGACACGCAGGTCTAATTAAATAAATTCTAAATTTATTACAATTTCCAAAATTGCCATCGCCCTTCTAATATCCATCCGATATACATTATTCATACAACACATTCATGAATTCATATAAATCATGTTATTCAATCAATCTAATCCAATTAATTAATCTTTGAATTAATGACCATCCAATGTTCAAACAACGATTTGATTTGCGTGAGTCAAACTCATTTAAGAATAAATACTCAAAGTAAGTATTCTTGAATTATATTGAACTACAACTTTAAATCCAATTTATTTGTATTCAATACTAATTCCAAATTAATTCCAAATTAAATATATACACTTACTTATAAGCCTTAAAGACTTGGATTCCAAATCCAATCTTAATGGGTCTCAAAGGCCCAATAACATCCAATGTCATTTTAATTAAAGTCCAATGGGCTTTTAATTAATTCTTAAGGCATAGGCTTTGGCCATAATGGATCAAACCCAAAATGCCAAGGCCCAATAGGAATCACCCTATTGCCAACAAATCAATTTAGGCCCAATTAAATTGTTTAAAGGGTCAAGTGATATATTTGGACTTATGGAATTTGTTTTGGGCCCAATTGGATCCAATCCAAAAGTCCAAAACCAAACTTAGTCAAACCAAGCCCATTAAGCCCAAATACACACTTTTAGCCCAATTAAATTAAAGGCTTATTAACAGTATTATAATATTCCAAATATCACAATTATTTTAATTAAAGTGTTTTAGCCATGATTAATTAACTAAACTCAATATTTCCAAAATACCAATTAACTTAATTAATCATGCTTAATCCATCAATTCATGCTCAACACAAATTGAAGCCAAAACACATCATTTCATGCTCAACACAAATTGAATCCTAAATACATCATTTCATGCTCAACATGCTCTTTGATTTTAACATAAACTTTATTGACTTTGATTCCAATCCAATCAAACCAACAATCAACATTTAAACATGCATTCAAACACATCATTTCATGTTATAAAAAAAATAAAACTGCAGTGGACTGCACTGTCAAATTCGGACATACTAAGGAGAAATTAAAAATTTGATCCAATCAATTTTTCTCAAATCTAATCATGCACAACTCTAATTTAACATAATCTAAGCATGCTCAAAACATCAATTTGAAGAAATCATGATCAAAACACAAAAGCCCCAAATTTTAGTCTCATGAACCCTAAAATTTCATGCTTAAAATTGGCTCTGATACCATTGTTAGTGTTCCTAGAAGATGCCAAGGATCTAATAAGCATGAAAAAATGTTCATAAATTCATTATAAGTTGCGGAATTACTTACATTGAATGGATTTGAGCTTTTAAAATTTTGAGAAGAAGATCTCCAAGATCCTTCCTTTGTTGATTCCAAGCTTTGAGTTGGTTTCCAAGATCTTTCCTTTGTTGATTCCAAGCTTTGATTTGTGAATCAAGATATCCAAGATCCAAGCTTTGAGTGATGATTCCAACCCTTGAGTTAGTTTCCCTATCACCTTAGTTGATTCCATGAAGTGCTAGCTAACTTGATTTTGCCACAAAATCAAAGAGAAGAGGGAGACCATATTCACGCCCATTTGGAGGATATTAGGGTTTCCATTTTGTTCCAAGTGTGTTTTGTGTGAAGCATCCACAAATGAGAGAGAGAGAAGGGTTTTGGTAAAAGCCAATTTACCCTTTTCACCTAAACAAGGTGGTTGGGTAAATGGTTTTGCCAAAACCATTCCATGGTGGTTGGAAAGTGGATGGTATGGCATAAATGACAACCACTCTCCCAACTACTACATTTAAAGTGGGCCCCACATTTGAATTCAAAATTCAAATGTCTCTACGAACATTTGCCGCGGCTCGGATCCGTTTAATCCGATTTAACGAATTCTCGTCGCTAAATAATTAAATCTAATTTAATTAAATAACGAATGCCTCGCAAATATAAAGTCTGACTTTAATTCGTAACGAAATCCAATTTATATTAATAAATCTGATATATTAATTTTAGCCCATACGAATAAATTGAATAGAAAAATCAAATTTAACTATTAAATTTATTCTACCGATTAATTCCAAATTAATCACGTTCTCTCTCTTCCAAACACATTTAATCCTAGATTAAATAAATAATACCTAAATTAATCCAGATTAATTTTCTCCATCTTAATTAATCCCAGATTAATTCTCTCTCTTAATTAATCCCAGATTAATTCTAATTCGAGTCAACTGTCATCGGTGAATCTTTGCAAAGCGACCCAAGAGATCCCTGGATATGTTGGCAGTAAATACGGTCATCGGATTATCCGAATACGTGCGTACCTCGTACCACGTGCTTACCGATTTACAAGACATGGTTGGCTTCTAGCAAAGCACCGTGCCTACCCAATTCTCCAGAAATATTCTTACTGGAATATATAATCTATGTCAGGCATAGTATACATAGTATTGCGTATTGCGATCCAGTATCTAATGTCACGTGCTAGGCCTGGGGCTGGAATGTGTCTACCCCGTACGAAGCACATGTCGGATGTCTGGTAACTAGTCTCTATAATCGGATGAACATGACCTAGTCATATCATCCCGATGACTGCAGTACTTAAGAGCACTAGTTCCGTATCCTACGTGACATCATCTCCACTATGACTGGAGTGATACTTCCGTCTTGACATCACACCCAATACACTACGATTCTCAATATACCCAGCAGAGGCGTACACATAACCGGTTAAAGCCTTGACGACCAAAACTAAAGCATACCGATTGTCGCAAGTATTAGCGGTGCAAGTCTCAGGTTAAGACCAAATACACCTACCCTGATTTCGGACTTCCATAGACACATAGTCATACTACCAATGGAATTCCGATGGGTCTATCCAGAGCGAAGCTGTTTCCGCACCATCGGTAAACACAACCTCCTTTCACACTTGCATAAGTATCCAATACTTAAATATATGAGAACTATGTCATTGTGCTCCCACAACGAGCACAAGTGCAATACTAGTCTATTCCGCATTATCGATTTCCAGTCTCGATAATACTACGACTAGGGATATTTAATGATTAATCCTTCGAGGACTGATACTGTCTCATATCATCTCAATCCAGGAACTAATCATAGGGACCTCCTATCATTTATACATCTAGGTGATCTAATCACAAATGATAAAAGCGCAATCTCATTGTCACATAGTTAATTTGTACAACAACACCATGATATGTACAAATAGTGACGCTATGGGTCATAACTGTCCAACAATGATATCAACGACCATGACATTGTTGGGTCGTAGCCCGTAGAGAGTACGGATAGTCCCATGAGGGAACTAACCGGAGAATAAAAGAGTTTCCACCTGGTATGAGACACCAGTAATGATTTACGGGCCGTACTACACCCCTCGCAAGATCCGACCTTAAATCCGTTTAGGTTCATAATGGTCCTTTACTGATGCCAGTATAATATTTAGGTTCGAAAAGATATATCGCCACATCTTATAATACAATAACATACAACACAATTTATATAACATACAATTGTTCAAATACGAAAAAAGAATAAATAAATAGAGTTCAAATGTAGAGATTATTACAACAATAATAAGATAGTGACTAAACAGGCTAAATCATGCATCTGATGGGCTTGACCATGGAGAGGTCGGGCTAGACATGACCATGGTCAGCCGGATGTGTAGATGTCCGGCTGGACTTGTTGGAAGTTTGGCTGGATATACTGAGTATCCAAGAACGCAGAATTATAATACCATCTACTATTGGGGCAATTGTGGAACCTCTAGGGTCGGATCGATGCCCCACACAGCGGAAATGAGTCTAACAGATTGATATCAAGCATAGGTGTATTTTTAAATTATTTTATTGAATACAATATTTCGTTACGAGTCCATTGGAAAAAACTGAAATCGAATCGGAGTTCGGAAACTACGGAACAAATTAATAAAGTTTCAACGCTCATGGGCAAGTGCTCTCGGCGTGTCGCGACACGCAGGCTTGGGAGTCGCAACGCCCAATATAAGAATGCTCGGCATCGCGACGTGTAAGGGTGAGCATCGCGATGCCCACAGTTCTGAGAGATGAGTGTCGTGACGCTAGAGATCGGATTCGCGACGCTGCTCTGTGTAAAATATTGATAGTGAGCAAATTTGCCTTGAATCCATTCCAAAACACTTACAATTTTCTCCAAACACTTCAATATACATAAAATCTAATTTTCTACATCAAAACCAACATCAACACATGTTATACAATAAAAATACATGTATTCTATATACATATATGCATTTATATAATAAAAATACATGTATTCTAAATATATATATGCATTTCATTAAATCAAAACATAAACCAAAATAGAATCCCATAATAAAGTGATTCATGAAAAATTCTAGGTCACTCAAAAGTGGTCAAGTGATTCTAGAATGGTAGTCATAGCTCTAAGCTATCATCTAGAGTTCAAAATCCTATTTTTATGTTCCATGTCCAACATGAATATTTTGACCCAATTACAAGCATATTGTGTTTATACTTCCAAAGCATCCATACATAACTCATTAGCCTAATTTCAACATCAAGTTATGTTATTATATATCCAATACATTATACACCATTATATGTTTCATTAATGATGATAACTCACTAATGAAAACATAGCTTTAGAGAAGATCAAACTTACATAACAAGTTTGATTCCAAGATCCAATCTTCTTCTCCTTGTTGAAATGTTGTAGAGAACTTCCAAAGCTAGCAAGCTTAATTCAAATATCCAATATTCTTCTCTTTATTGTTGTAGAGAACTTCCAAAGCTTCTCCCACACAAACTTTACTTAGGCTAATATTTCTTTCTTTTGCTTAATGCTTGTTTTAGCTTAATTTGTCTTGATTAAAAATTTGCTCAATCTTGCATTTTATAGCAAAACTTATGTAATTTTTAATTAATAAAAGTTCTAATCAACTTTTATGTGGGTTTTATCCAATTTGTCCAAATATGTATAATTAGGTGTGACTAATCACCTTTGTCCACGACTTTGATTTAATCCAATTAAATCAAGCCAAATACACCTATTATTAAATATTTGTAATTACCAAAATATCCTCCAATGGTAGATTTATTTATGAAATTATAATAAAGCCCTTGTGTGATTTTGATTGACCCAATTAATCTAATTGGGTCAAAGTAAATAATTAATGTTATCCAATAATACTTAATTATTTTAGTTGATAATTAATTATCCATAATGATTATGAAGTTGGTGTCTAGAGCGCCAATCCGAATAATATATTATACATTATATTTTACTATTTATTAATAAAATAACTATTTTTTTCATTTCAACCTTGTTAATGGTAATTATTATGTCACAATGCATATTATATTGATATATAAATATATTGAGAATGACATCGATCTTAGGATAATCATGTAGTAATACTGGACACTGGCTGGTCCGAAATTGAGATAGTATTACTATTATAAACTATTCTTAAAATAAATATTCATAGTCGTTGGTTTTAGAATACGGTCGAATTCATATAACCTAGAAGACTAGCACATGTAGTGTATTAGAATTGGAGTTCCAATATTTAATCCAATATTCCATAAGCAAGGGAAGCTCGTATAGACATGTGGGTATTCGTTCAAAGAATTTGAAGATTAAGTAGAAAAATAAACTGGATAATATATTAAATATTTTTGATCAAATCGAGGTGGTGATGTAACATCCCCGATACGATAATGCTACCGGCAGACAACAGATCCCACTGTCGCCTAAGCCATTGACTTATACCATAGAAAACTTGCTTTTACCATAATACTATACAATCTTATAAATAGCTACACATGCAATCTTAGAATTAGCACAAATGCATTATCATGAAATATATACATATCTGAAAGTATTTATCATATACACATCATCATCATATGTCTATTATTCATCAAAATGAAATCCCAGAAAACTACATTCTATATGAACATAAATATGGAATGATGGACCCCATAACTAGTGACTATAACATAACCCTTGTCTCCAGATTAAGTCTCCAAGAGTTGCGCGTGGCTCCCCAAAAGATGGATCTTGCAAAAGAACTAGATAGTGGGGGTGAGTCCTATGGAACTCAGTGAGTAGAACTACAAAATCAAAGAAACTGTATCAATATAATTATATAAAATCATCTTAACTTTAAATCACATCTGAAAATCCTTTGTTTGAAAACTAACTATTTCCTTTTAAACTTGACAGAAAACTGTTTCTGAAATATTTTTGTATAAAATCTTTGGAACTGTAGAAAACCTAACGCATGGGGGCGTTACGTATCGCCGTCCCCCCATATGCCTAACTAGTGGTCTTGGGACGTTACGTATCATCGTCCCCCAAGCCACTGAACTAGAGCCAGAAGTGTTGATCCATGCTACTACCTCACCCCAAAACTAGGGTCTAGAGGCGTTACGTATCGCCGTCCCCCTAGCCCTGAACTAGGATCTAGAGGCCTCAATCATCCCTAGTTCTGAACTACGTATGTACATGTTCTCTGTCCATTTACTCCATAAGTCAGTGATGAGGTGAGTTTTCCCCTCATGCCTCTAAAATCATAAATACTCGTGTTTTTAAATCTCAAAATTTCTCAAAACTTTCTTACTTTAAGAAATAATTAAAACTCAAGTTGGCTAACGCCCTAAAACATTTAAAAGTAAGTGTTGATCAATAACAAGTAAGTACAAATAAACTTTGAAAGAAAAACATACACTCACAAATTTTGAAGCTTGGTCAACTCCGCTTCACGTCACTGAAGGAGATTGCTGTTCTTGTCGAGTGTTTATATCAGATAAACTTAATTAGAATAGGAGTCGTAATATATGATTTGAAATTAAATTAAGCTTCTTACTTCGATCAAAATATCATCTCTATATGTCGTGCATGAGTGTCTCTATGTCGGTATGAGTCCCCTATGGTGTCATCTAATCTCTTGAAAGAAATAAGGAAGATAAAAAAATTTTAAACTAAAATGGTCACACATCACGACGCTCAATCATCAGGTCTGAAATAGAGACTCTAAATCTTATTGCGCATCGTCACGCTTCATGACGCGTGTCATGACTTATGCACTTCACGACACTATGAAGCACGCGTCGTGACTCTACACAAAACAGAGGCTCTAGTTTTGGTATGCGTCACGACGCTGGCCTAGTCGCACCGCGACACTCAATCATCAGGCCGAAATAGAGACTCTGCCTCATTACGCCTACTTGCGTCTCGACGCTAGGCCGTTTCTAGGGCCAATTTTCACCTCTTCAATAATCAGCTCACAATTTCCATTCTTATTCAATCAAAGGCAATTCCCAACACTAAGTTTACTGATATTCTAAGTTCTTAACATCCCAACAGCCCCAAATTCTATTATCCTTACTTAATGCTTCAACATGGGTGAGATACCTAAATTTTCCCAAACATGAGCTTCTCAATCCACCAATCTGTTGGGGTTGGTGCTCAGAGCGCCAATTCCCGGTTGTATTTCTGTTGAATACTTATGTAAAACATTATTATTATGAATAATATATGCAGTTTCTATAATATAATCTATCTTTCTATATGGTAAATACGTAATGACCCTAGAATGATTAGTCATGATACAGTTGCAAAAAGCGTCGCAACGGACATTGAGATGTATCATGACAATGTCATTCTCAGACAGTTCCTGGTCAAGGTTTACCACTACTTGGTCAGTATAGTAAACCCGTTGAGACCGGTACATGTCGTATACTGGAATATATGATTCCAATGGTTTCTCAATGAACCATAAGTCTTGGAGACTAGTATAGACGTGTAGGTGTTTATAGCGGATAAACACTGAACGACTCACCGAAGATTTTTAATGGATGGTACACCAGCGTCAATAAGAATCTTCTTGGGTTGAGTAGCACTTGTGATTCTTAGACTTGAGATGCCATTGTGGGCACATGAGACATCTTCTACACTTAGACGGCTGTCACGTCACCGATCTATTTAGATCAGACCTCTGCCTGTTCGTTGGGTGTAGACAGATCCTCAATGTGTCCTATGTGTATCAAGATAGGATCCGTCAGTTCTGTGTATCAAGCATAGGTAGTCCATATGATTAGCAATCAGATAAAACCATGGGCCCGTGGTAAAGTTTAGAAGCGTTCTAAACATTCTTTTAGAGATTGCTAATAGAATAGTCGACTGGATAATCCCGATAGAGATTTGACGTTAATATATCTATATCTCTGGGATTTATCCGGATACCTGTGACGGAGGAATTATACATTTTCCATGACCTCGACCTGTATGGTTCAGCGAGATTATCTGTGATCGTCATAATCTACGGGTGGATAAATTATGGACACGAAATTAGATTTCGTGACGGATATACCTGAATCTAGAGAGTCTCAATAATGAAACATACTCGTAGAGTACTATAGCAACATTAATAAATAATATTGATTATTTATAAAGTCGTTTAAAGGTTAAACGCAAGATACGTGCTAAAGGGACTAGATAGTCATTTGCCTAATTATTGTGTATTTACATTTAATACTTGATTAATTTAAATACACATTAATTAATAGTCAAAATGAGTTATTTGACTTATATCCTAAATGAATATATGTATTTAATATTTAATGTAAATATTATACATATATTTAATATATTTGTATTTAATTAATAAATTAATTATTTAATTATTAAATGATTAAATTAATTAAAATATAATATCTTAACTTTGGATATTTGATTTAAATGATTAAGTTGACTTTGTTGACCAAGTTATAAATATCTAATAAAGTGTTTTTGGATATTTAATCAACTTGATCAAATTTATGTGAAATAAAATTGAAATGAATTTGGTGTATTTGGCTTAGCCAAATTCGGCCAAGGCATATTTTGCCACAAGTATATATTGTTTTTCATTTCATTTTATTTCTAACCTAATACACTTTACTAAAAGAAACTCCATTGAAGAAGCCAAAGGAAGTTTGTGAAAAGAAAGACAAAAATCAAAAAGCTTGGATTTTTAGTAAGTTTCTTGAACTTGCTATTCGTAAGGAATTTGTTCCTTAGGTTCTAGGCTTTAATATATGATATTCTTAAGTTGTTTCTTTCTTTGTTCCTTGTGGTTTTTGTTGTTGGAAGTTTTGATGGAGGTGTAAAGCATGTGTGATGAAGGGAGTGTATGACTATTGTAGTAATAAGCTTTCTTTTAAGGTTTTGGAAACCATGTTGCTAATCTAGAGTTATTGACCCACTCTTAAATGAACTATATTTGATCTTGAGTTGTTTCATTGTGTTGAGACCTGGATTGGATGGAAGAATGATGATTGAAGTAATTGATTTAATGTATTTGGTCTAATTTGTCCAATTTGTGGAAATTGAAAAATTAGGGTTCATGACTAATTCCAAATTTGGGGATTTTCATATATGTTGTGTATTTGTGTGTGTATATGATGCATACAAAGTTTCATGTTCATTGGATTACATCTTGATGTGTTTTGATGCATGAAATGACAAAATGCACAAACCCCCCTAATGGTGCTCTCGGCTTTGGAGTCAAAATTTGGGGATTTTGGTGCTTTTGGTGTTTTGATGTTTCGAACATCATAAGTTCATCTTAGAAATGATTTAGAATCATTCAAAATTGATTTGATCAATTTCGGACTAAAATGGACAAAAATACAAAGCAAGGGTATTTCGGTAAATTCACTTAAATATGATTTATTGAATTTATTTTCATAATTTGATTATTGGAATGTTAATTAAATATGTTTATTTAATTAATCCAGAAAAATTTTGAAATCTGAAAATTGGATTTTCACCGCTTCCGCTGCGTTACCGGATTCACCCCCTAAAAACCCCTACACAATCATCAATAATCACACTGCTATCAATCAACAACATCCTACCAACATCCATACCTCAAAACTCATAATTCCAAGATTTGGGTTACATTTCCTTACCTTAATTCAAATGCTTTCTTCACAAAGAGAGTCTTCAAACTTCATTTCTTCTTTCTTAAGTTTGATTTGAGGTGGATTTCTCTAAATGATTCTTGGCAATTCACTAAGGGAAATGATCATATTCCTTCCTTTTTTTTTTCTCTTCCATTTTCGGTTAAGGGGGCTTTAAGTGTTTGAAATTTTGATTTTTTTTTGCTTTAAAGGGAATGTGATTTTGGTTCTAGAGAAATCTTGAAGTTTATTGCCATTTTTCTAACAAATTGAGGGACTTGGGCTCAAAATCTATAATTATTATTGGGCTTGGATTTTTGGCTAGTTAAATTATTGGAGGATATGACCATTTACAACCTTAGAACATTTAGGCCCAATAAACCCACACTAGGCCTATTTCCAAAAATTTTCAGATAAAGTTCGGAGAAAAGTTCCTAGGTCATTCAGTGCTAATGTTAATTAGAATTATGAAATTTGGGTCGTTACAGGTGAATATATGTGTAGTGAGTTCATTGCATCCAACATATATAAAGTGATTTGTTTCATTTTTCTTTATTAAGTTAAGTTTTCAATAACATAAAATAGAGAGCTTGAGAGAAAAATAAAGTGCTAAAGAAAAATTCAGAGAAAAAGCTTGGAAATAAGGTATTTGCTTACTTTCTTTTATTTGGAAATTGTTTCTATTTGGAATTGGATTTGAGGATTGTCCTCGATTTCGAAAAGCTGGGTTATGTTCTTGAGGGTCCGTTGCCCCTTGCAGTGGGTGCGGATGCTTCAGAGGAGGAACGCCAAGTTTTTGAAACTTGGAAGGATGATGATTTAAAGGTTAAATCATACATCCTTAGTTCACTGTCTCCGAAACTCAAGCAACAGTACTATGGTATGCTAGATTCCTATAGTATGATGACGCGATTGAGACAATCGTTTGAGAACCAAGAACAAGTGATTGTTCACAAAGTCGCCATGGAACTGTTCCATGCGCGTCTGGAGGAGGGGCAGAGTGTTAGCCCACATGTTCTTCAGATGATCGATTTGATCGATCAATTGAGGCAACATAATCTCATCTTGAATGACATTCTCGGTAGGAGTGTCATTCTTGGTTCACTACCAGCTTCATTTCGCCAGTTCGTGATGTACTTCAACATGCACGGGACTGTCTGTACCTACCAGGAGCTACATAGGATGTTGCTCACGGCAGAAGAGGACCTTAAGAAGGGAGTACCGACTGGCCCTCCTAGAAATACTTCTCTTTCGGCTTCTTCCCAAGGATGGTCCAAGGGAAAGAACAAGAAAGGCAAGAAGAAGAAGAAGGCTTTTGGTCCTCAACAACAGGCGAAGATTGCAAAGCCCAAAAGGGCTTCTGAAGACAAATGCCACCACTGCGGCAAAGTCGGGCACTGGAAAAAGAACTGTCCTGATTACATTGTCCAGCTGAGGAGAGACAGAACTTCTACATCATGTACTTTTATTTTTCCAGTTATTGATTTATCTTTGGCTTGTGAAGCCGTTACATCCAGCTGGATTTTAGATTCTGCTTGTCCCATTCAGATTTGCAATTCGTTGCAGATGCTGAAGGAAAGTAGGAAACTGAAGCCTGGAGAGATGCAGTTGCGATTCAGGAGTGGAGACTCTTTGTATGCAGTTGCAGTGGGAGTATGCGAGATCTCATTGCCGAATGGGACACTTTTGTTATATGACTGTCATTTTGTACCAGGATGTGTCGCAAATATTATATCACTTTTTGTATTTGATACAGAAGGCTTTTGTATTAATATTAAGAATAGTTCTTTGTATTTATATGATAAAAATAATATTCAGATCCTTTGTTGTCCAAACCAACATGGTCATTATACATTGCAAACTTCAAAAGATATATTAAATACTGGAGTTAATAAACGTAGTTTACCTGTAATTAATAATACTGAACTTTGGCATATGAGACTTGGTCACATTGGCGTTAAACGCCTTACCCAATTGATTAGGAATGGTTTGATATCAGATCTTACCATTGAATCCTATCCAACTTGTGAATCCTGTATTCAGGGTAAGATGACCAAAGCCCCATTTTCTGGTGTTGGACACCGCGCCACTAACTTACTGGAACTCGTACATTCTGATGTATGTGGTCTACTAAGTCAAACTGCTCACAGTGGTTATTCGTACTTCGTTACCTTTACCGATGATTTGTCACGGTACGGTTATGTGTATTTGATGCGACATAAATCGAAAACCTTTGAAAAGTTCAAAGAGTTCCGAAATGAAGTAGAAAAACAAACTGGTAAATATATTAAATGCCTTCGATCAGATCGAGGCGGCGAATATATAAGTGGTGAGTTCATGGATTATATGAAGGAGAATGGGATTCTCGCTCAATATACTCCTCCAGGTACACCACAGCACAATGGTGTATCTGAAAGGAGAAATCAGACTTTATTGGATATGGTCCGATCGATGTTGAGTTTCACAGATTTGCCCTATTACTTATTGGGTTACTCTCTCTTAACAGCCGCACATCTTTTGAATAAGATTCCTTCAAAGGCTGTTCCTACGACACCGTATCAGATATGGTTCGGTAGGAGACCAAATCTTAATTATATTAAGGTTTGGGGTTGTCCTGCCTATGTCAGGGTAACTCAGCAAGATAAGCTTTCGCCTCGAGGGCAAAAGTTTAGGTTTGTTGGATATCCTTCGAATACGAGGGGATATTTGTTCTATGATACCGAGCATCGAAATGTGTTCGTAGCTCGCTTCGCAAAATTTCTAGAAGTAGAATTTTTGTCAGAAGGAGGTAATCATAGACAGGTTGAGCTTGATGAAGTCCAACCTGAAAACAACAAACAAACGGAGGAACCTGAAGTTCAAGTAGATGAAGGACCTTCAACATACACACTCCGTAGGTCGGAAAGGGTATCTAGACCTCCTGAACGCTTGTATTTGATACAAGAAAAGAGTCTGGATGTTCTCTTAGTTGAAGAGACAGATCCTTTCATCTATAGAGAATCGATGTTGGACATCGACTCCGTGAAATAGCAAAGTGCCATGAAATCCGAGATAGACTCAATGCATGAAAATCAAGTTTGGGACTTGATTCCGCTTCCCGAAGGAATTGTTCCTATCGGTTGTAAATGGGTTTACAAGAGGAAGCGCGGGCCTGACGGTAAGGTTGAAACTTACAAGGCCCGACTGGTAGCAAAAGGTTACATGCAGCGACCTGGCGTCGACTACGATGAAACTTTTTCGCCGGTAGCAATGCTTAAGTCTATCCGGATTTTGCTTTCTATAGCTGCGTATCATGACTACGAGATTTGGCAAATAGATGTCAAAACGGCTTTTCTAAATGGATTTCTTGATGAAGAAATCTATATGGAACAGCTGGAAGGTTTCGCGTCCAGCGAAACCTCGGGTATGGTATGTAAGCTTAAGAAGTCCATTTATGGACTTAAACAAGCTTCACGAAGTTGGAATCTTCGATTCGATGAGATTATTAGATCGTCTGGTTTTCTCAAGAATTCGGAAGAATCCTGTGTGTATCAGAAGGCCAGTGGGAGCATGGTCGTATTTTTAGTCCTATATGTTGATGACATCCTAATCATGGGAATGATTTAGGTATGTTGCAAAGCGTGAAAGCGTACCTCTGTAAGAATTTCTCCATGAAGGACCTGAGAGAAGCTTCCTATATTTTAGGGATAAAAATCTATAGAGATAGACGAAGGAGGCTGATTGGGTTATCCCAATCAACGTACGTAGATAAGATCTTGGAACGGTATAGTTTTGGTAACTGTAAGACAGCAAACATACCGTTCAGACATGGGATTCATCTTTCTAAGAAGATATGTCCACAAACAGAAGATGAGAAGGTTAGAATGTCTAACCAACCTTATGCTTCGTGTTTGGGTAGCATAATGTATGCCATGTTATGTACGAGGCTTGATATCAGTTTCGCTGTTAGCGTAACTAGCCGATATCAGTCCAATCCAGGTAATGACCATTGGATGGCCATTAAACATATCCTAAAGTATCTTAAAGGTACCAAGGATAAGTTGATTATATATGGAGGAAACGAACTGCAGGTTAATGGGTATACAGACTCAGATTTCCAATCGGATCCCGATGATAGAAAGTCTACATCTGGATTTTTCTTTACCCTTAACGGAGGAGCAGTTTGTTGGAAGAGTTCCAAACAGGGATCGACAGCTGATTCCACCACTGAGGCGGAATATATTGCAGCTTCTGAAGCTGCAAAAGCGGCTGTGTGGATAAAGAACTTTATCACAGAATTGGGAGTTGTCCCAAGTATCGAGAATGCGATTCCGTTATACTGTGATAATACTGGAGCCATTGCGCAAGCAAAGGACCGAGGGCGCATCAGAAGTCGAAGCATGTGGAACGCAAGTACCACATCATTCGAGAGATCATGTCGCGAGGGGATATTGTCGTGTGCAAGGTACCGAGTGAAGATAATGTAGCAGACCCGCTGACGAAGGCTATACCTCCGAAGTTGTTTGATAAACACGTGGAGTCGATGGGTATTAGATACAATCAATATTGGCACTAGAGCAAGTGGTATATTTTGTTGGGGTTGGTGCTCAGAGCGCCAATTCCCGGTTGTATTTCTGTTGAATACTTCTGTAAAACATTATTATTATGAATAATATATGCAGTTTCTATAATATAATCTATCTTTCTATATGGTAAATACGTAATGACCCTAGAATGATTAGTCATGATACAGTTGCAAAAAGCGTCGCAACGGACATTGAGATGTATCATGACGTTGTCATTCTCAGACAGTTCCTGGTCAAGGTTTACACTACTTGGTCAGTATAGTAAACCCGTTGAGACCGGTACATGTCGTATACTGGAATATATGATTCCAATGGTTTCTCAATGAACCATAAGTCTTGGAGACTAGTATAGACGTGTAGGTGTTTATAGCGCGGATAACACTGAACGACTCACCGAAGATTCTTAATGGATGGTACACCAGCGTCAATAAGAATCTTCTTGGGTTGAGTAGCACTTGTGATTCTTAGACTTGAGATGCCATTGTGGGCACATGAGACATCTTCTACACTTAGACGGCAGTCACGTCACCGATCTATTTAGATCAGACCTCCGCCTGTTCGTTGGGTGTAGACAGATCCTCAGGGTGTCCTATGTGTATCAAGATAGGATCCGTCAGTTCTGTGTATCAGAGCATAGGTAGTCCATATGATTAGAAATCAGATAAAACCATGGGCCCGTGGTAAAGTTTAGAAGCTAGTTCTAAACATTCTTTTAGAGATTGCTAATAGAATAGTCGACTGGATAATCCCGATAGAGATTTGACGTTATTATCTATATCTCTGGGATTTATCCGGATACCTGTGACGGATGAATTATACATTTGCCATGACCTCGACCTGTATGGTTCAGCGAGATTATCCGTGATCGTCATAATCTACGGGTGGATAGATTATGGACACGAAATTAGATTTCGTGACGGATATACCTGAATCTAGAGAGTCTCAATAATGAAACATACTCGTAGAGCACTAGAGCAACATTAATAAATAATATTGATTATTTATAAAGTCGTTTAAAGGTTAAACGCAAGATACGTGCTAAAGGGACTAGATAGTCATTTGCCTAATTATTGTGTATTTACATTTAATACTTGATTAATTTAAATACACATTAATTAATAGTCAAAATGAGTTATTTGACTTATATCCTAAATGAATATATGTATTTAATATTTAATGTAAATATTATACATATATTTAATATATTTGTATTTAATTAATTAATTAATTATTTAATTGTTAAATGATTAAATTAATTAAAATATAAATATCTTAACTTTGGATATTTGATTTAAATGATTAAGTTGCCTTTGTTGACCAAGTTATAAATATCTAATAAAGTGTTTTTGGATATTTAATCAACTTGATCAAATTTATGTGAAATAAAATTGAAATGAATTTGGTGTATTTGGCTTAGCCAAATTCGGCCAAGGCATATTTTGCCACAAGTATATATTGTTTTTCATCTTCATTTTATTTCTAACCTAATACACTTTACTAAAAGAAACTCCATTGAAGAAGCCAAAGGAAGTTTGTGAAAAGAAAGACAAAAATCAAAAAGCTTGGATTTTTAGTAAGTTTCTTGAACTTGCTATTAGTAAGGAATTTGTTCCTTAGGTTCTAGGCTTTATATATGATATTCTAAGTTTTTCTTTCTTTTTCTTGTTCCTTGTGGTTTTTGTTGATGGAAGTTTTGATGGAGGTGTAAAGCATGTGTGATGAAGGAAGTGTATGACTATTGTAGTAATAAGGTTTCTTTTAAGGTTTTGGAAACCATGTTGCTAATCTAGAGTTATTGACCCACTCTTAAATGACCTAGATTTGATCTTGAGTTGTTTCATTGTGTTGAGACTTGGACTGGATGGAAGAATGATGATTGAAGTAATTGATTTAATGTATTTGGTCTAATTTGTCCAATTTGTGGAAATTGAAAAATTAGGGTTCATGACTAATTCCAAATTTGGGGATTTTCATATATGTTGTGTATTTGTGTGTGTATATGATGCATACAAAGTTTCATGTTCATTGGATTACATCTTGATGTGTTTTGATGCATGAAATGACAAAATGCACAAACCCCCCCTAATGGTGCTCTCGGCTTTGGAGTCAAAATTTGGGGATTTTGGTGCTTTTGGTGTTTTGATATTTCGAACAACATAAGTTCATCTTAGAAATGATTTAGAATCATTCAAAATTGATTTGATCAATTTCGGACTAAAATGGACAAAAATACAAAGCAAAGGTATTTCGGTAAATTCACTTAAATATGATTTATTGAATTTATTTTCATAATTTGATTATTGGAATGTTAAATAAATATGTTTATTTAATTAATCCGAGAAAAAGTTTTGAAATCTGAAAATCGGATTTTCACCGCTTCCGCTGCGTTACCGGATTCACCCCCTAAAAACCCCTACACAATCATCAATAATCACACTGCTATCAATCAACAACATCCTACCAACATCCATACCTCAAAACTCATAATTCCAAGATTTGGGTTACATTTCCTTACCTTAATTCAAATGCTTTCTTCACAAAGAGAGTCTTCAAACTTCATTTCCTCTTTCTTAAGTTTTATTTGAGGTGGATTTCTCTAAATGATTCTTGGCAATTCACTAAGGGAAATGATCATATTCCTTCCTTTTTTTTTCTCTTCCATTTTCGGTTAAGGGGGCTTTAAGTGTTTGAAA
The DNA here is from genome assembly GCA_019454045.1 of Zanthoxylum bungeanum. Classification (NCBI taxonomy): domain Eukaryota; kingdom Viridiplantae; phylum Streptophyta; class Magnoliopsida; order Sapindales; family Rutaceae; genus Zanthoxylum; species Zanthoxylum bungeanum. The sequence goes on from SKCR01032841.1 coordinate 186,947, forward strand.
TTTTGATTTTTTTTGCTCTAAAGGGAATGTGATTTTGGTTCTAGAGAAATCTTGAAGTTTATTGCCATTTTTCTAACAAATTGAGGGACTTGGGCTCAAAATCTATAATTATTATTGGGCTTGGATTTTTGGCTAGTTAAATTATTGGAGGATATGACCATTTACAACCTTAGAACATTTTGGCCCAATAAACCCACACTAGGCCTATTGCCTCTATGTCGTTTCCAAAAATTTTCAGATAAAGTTCGGAGAAAAGTTCCTAGGTCGTTTAGTGCTAATGTTAATTAGAATTATGAAATTTGGGTCGTTACAGGTGAATATATGTGTAGTGAGTTCATTGCATCCAACATATATAAAGTGATTTGTTTCATTTTTCTTTATTAAGTTAAGTTTTCAATAACATAAAATAGAGAGCTTGAGAGAAAAATAAAGTGCTAAAGAAAAATACAGAGAAAAAGCTTGGAAATAAGGTATTTGCTTACTTTCTTTTATTTGGAAATTGTTTCTATTGTTCTATAGCTCAACATATGATGTGATTTTGTTTTTTCCTCTCTTGAATTTGTGTTGAGATGCTTGGATGCTTAAAAGTGGATACATGCATGTGTAGTAATTTAAAGTAAGCTTATTTAGTGTAAATAAAGCTTGTTATAGTCATTAGATGACTTGTTGCCATTCCAGAGTTGTTAGGCCACTTAGTAATGACTGATAAGCGATAAATATATCACCATTTACCCCCATTTTACTTGATATTTTGTTTAGTTACTCGCGTTTTGTGAATATTTTGATTGTGTTTTGTGTATTTTGTAGATAAATAAGGTTTCAGGACTCACTGTAATCAAATCAGGGCAAAACAGTGAAAAAAACGGACAAAAAGGGCAAAATTATAATTTTCCAGATCGAGTCGCGAAGCGCAACTCGTTCAGCGTCGCGACCGCTAAAATGCACCGGCCACATGTCAACATCAGAGAAAGCTTACTATCATACGCACTTGCTAACATGCACCGACCACATGTCAAAATCACAACAAACATGTTATCATACCCCGGATACGTGTCATCATCCCAACGGACCGCTTAAGACGCGTGCCACATGTCATCATCCCAATGGAAATCATCTCCTGCGTGCCACGTGTCGCCACGTTAGCGCCAAATGTCACCACATCAGTGCCACATGTCAAGCCACGTCATGCATTGTGACTCACATCTCCTTCCACATCGCGCGATGTTGACACATCATCCGATGTTGACACATCATCACCACATGTCGTCATCTCAGCGGACTACATATGCCCTGTGCCATGTGTCGCAATCTAGACGAAACCATGTCACACGTGTTGCCAGCTCAGGCGTCGCGACGCGGAACCGTTTACGCGTCGCGACGCCCAGACCAAATTTTTGCCTATAAATTCCAGCCGATTCCATTTGCAAGATGATACTTTCCTTGGTTTCTTGAATAAGAATTAAGGATTATATCTTGTGTTTTTTATTTTTTAGTTTTGTAATGTATTTTTATTTTTAGTAGTAATAATAGTTTGTGTGTTTTTACTTTCTTTTATGTTTAGTAGTTAATTTCCGCTGGGGGAAGGGTGAAACCTTTAATATGATAAGGTATATTAATCTCACTTAATTTATAATATGGAAATTATAATTTAATAATATGGATTGAAGTTGATACCTCATTAATGGCTGATTTTATTTATTAGATATAATGTGACACCGCCTATATGGTTGGTCTTTAGGTGACAGATGATTACCGCCTATATGGATGGTTTATGGACAACTAATAACACCGCCTTTATGATTGGTTTGACTTAATTGGGTAATACTGATAATTTCTATATTATAATAAAGTGAGATTTCTACATTTGAAATATTAAAGGTGGATCCCCTAACCCCAACATTTTATTTTTATTCTATGGAAGTGATGAAGCACAATATTCAAGAGTTTAATAATTGATTTGATTATTATGGGTAATGCTTTGGTTTGTTTATTGAATCTTAAGTTTAATGCTTCTTGTTAACTGGCCATTAATAAGATTGGTGTGGTAAACTTAAAATGAACTTGGAAAAGAGATTTTAAGTTTCAGCCTTAGATTCAATAGCTCACGATCTCACCTTAGGGCATGGTGACCCTTAGGTAGATTTCCTTTCAGGATAGACATATACCTGTCGGGAGGGGTAGATATAATTAGAACTTGAACTTAATCAAGTAACTTGGTTAACATAGACATATGATTAATTTGGTTATTCTGGGTGTTTGCATCTGACCATCGGAAAAAGATTTTTGCATATTTTCGTGTTCCAGGTTAGCAAACTGATTTATTACACATATATAAGAGAATCAATTCATCATTAGAATAATATTGTGTGGAATCACAACCCTATATATTTGTGTCTTTTTTTTATTTTCCTTAGTATTTTCTTTTGTGTTTTTATTTATTTAGCAAAACCACATTCAACCAACCAATCAAGCAATCATTCTCTTCTCCCTTTAATTAAATACCTGTAAATAAATAATATCAATAATTAATAACAACAGTAGAAATTAAGTCCTCGTGGGATCGATATTTTTATACTACTTGAGCGATACGTGCGCTTACATAACGTGTGTGATTCCACCGATCAATGACCTAGAAATGTTCTTGAGTTATTTCAAAGTGGTGAGGCTTGATTGTTGATGAACATTTAAAAGTGTACAATTAATAAAAAGAAACTAATTATTTTACACTTATAATTTCATTAATCCCCTTAATTTAGCACATTTGTCAAATAATAATTATATTTATTTTTACTGTGATTTTTTTTATTATGTAGGTAAAATACTGTTTCACAAGCTTAACAGGAAAATTGATATGTGATCTGAATTTCAGGACCCAGAAAACCCAAAAAGAGTGTGACAGCTAGATTCAAATCGGACTTGGAAAACACTCACAGTGTTTAGATTGTCGACAAAATGAGTTTATGATGTATTTACCCACACATGTATTTTATTATTATTATTATATTTATATATTTATATAATATATAAAATATATTTTGGAGGACCCACCAAGATTATATATATATATATATATAATAAATAAGAAATGACAACCCTCAAAGAAAAAGTTGCCATTTTCAAATTGCAATCACAACTTGTAATTTGAAAAGAGGTGTCGAGCACCTCTATAAATAGAGGTGTTATATGCCTATTCTCAGCAGCTTCCTTCACATTTTCTCTCTGAAAATTTGTGAAAGGATCCAACTATTGTGTGTTTTATTTTTTAACTATTTTGTAATTTTCTTCTTTCAATAATAAAATTATGAGTGTTTTTATTCAAATCATGAGTAGTTAATTTTATCATGTTGGGTAAATGGTGAAGCTTTTAATATGAAAATATAGATTAATCTTATTTATATTTTAATATATAAATTATAATCTAATAATTAATACTTAATTTAAATTTGGATTAATTATTGACAAACTTTGTTACCGCCTATGTGGCTGGTTTTATTTATTTGGCATTATTGAGTACCTAACTAAACTTGTTATAGACAAATGCTATCACTGCCTTTATGACTGGTTTTATTTGCTTTGACATAATTAATTTCTGAAATAAATTAACTGGGTAATATTGACAATTTATATATTATAAAAAGTAAAATTTATAAATTTCAAATATTAAAATATTAAAATTTCAAATTTAATACACTAGCCCCAACATTTTATTTTATTTTTGCAGTCTAATTTAAAATTTTCAATCACTTCAAACAATTTACTCTTTTCATTTTTACTCGAATTGTAATTTTATTTTACTAAATCTATTCCCTGTGGATCAACCCCGGACTTACCGGATTATTTTATTACTTCGACACTCTTATGGAGTAAAAGAACCACTTTGTGAGTGTGTCAAGTTTTTAGCGCCGTTGCCGGAGAATATAATTTAGTAGATAGAATAATAATTTTTATTTCTTTTTATTTTCTTTTATGTTATTTTTCTTTTCTTTTGCATTTCTTTTCTTTTGCGTTGTATTTTTTGCATCTCATTTTCTTTCTTCTTTACATTTTTGTAGATCCAAGATATCCTGATTGATCATAAATGAATCATGAACCCAGACATCCCATATACAGAAAAACTCTGTACTTAATTCTTCAAGGTTACAGGAGACAGAAATCTCAATTAAAATGGAGCTTGCATTTTGCCAAAGAATTTATTGAACCATCCTCATATAGAGATTCTTCCATAATTTTCTGTGAGAACGTAATTCAAGAAATTGAGATAGCTGAATGAGAAATTCAATTGAGATATGAATTTACAAGAATCATAGAACGTTTTTAGGATCTAATCATTATATTTTTTTCTTTCTTTTGTCATTTATTTTTATTTTTAATTTTTCTTTCACTTGTTTATTATTTTTATTTTTTCTTTTTGTAAGTGTTGCATTTGTATATTTAAATTTTAGCATATAGTCTGCATTTAGGTTGCATGAGACATTGGTCTCGATCATCTAGCGATAAATTAAATAGAGAGTCTCCATCACCTTTATAGTCAGTCAAAATGACCGAGAACCAAAATGAAAATCCACCTGCCCGAGTTGAAAATCCAGTTGATCAAGAAAAAAATGAGTCTCAGCATGACGATCTTAATCATCCTAGGACAATCAGATAATTTATGAATCCCACTAGGACATGATCACCATCTTGCATTGTTTTCCCCCAGATGCATCACGTTTCAATTTTAAACCAGGTATCATCCAACTTTTACCCACATTCTACGGTCTAGAATCGGAAAATCCTTATCAACACTTAAGTGAATTTGAAGAGGTATGTAACACTTGCACATACCAAAATTACAACATGAATATAATTCGACTCAAGTTCTTTTCCATTTTCTTTAAAGGATAAAGCTAAAATTTGGCTGCAGAACCTTAGGGCTGGATCCATCAGGACATAAGATGATTTGCAAGAGCAGTTTCTGAAAAATTCTTTCCCCCTCACAGGACAAACTCCTTTAAGAAGAGAATCACAACTTTTACACAAGAGTCAGGGGAAATACTTTACCAATATTGAGAGAGATTTAAAGAGATGTTGAATGTTTATCCACATCACGAGTTTGAAACCTGGAGGCTGGCTTCCTACTACTATGAGGGTTCAACACCCAAAGGTAGACAAGTAATGGAAATGATGTGTAATGATGAGTTTAGGGACAAAAATCCTGAAGATGCACTAAATTACCTAGAACACATAGCAGAGAATGCACAATAATGGGACATAATTGGCACTTATGAGTCGTCTGTAAAACCACAGTCATATGGTAGAGGTACGTTTAAATTTAGGGAATACGATGACCTTTCAATTAAATATGCATCTCTAGCTAAAAACGTTGTGGCATTAGAAATGATGAATGGTGATAATGTCAAGTCAATTCAAGAAGTCACATGTCAAATATGTAATTCAAATAAACATGTAGTTTGCCCAACCTTGCCAGCCATGCAAGAATGTCTCCATGACTAAGTCAGTTCTATAAACACCTTCAAGAGACCAAATCCAAACTCATACTCCCAAACCTACAATTATGGTTGGAGTAAACATCCAAACTTCAATTGGAGGAATGATAACCAAGCACAACCATCGCAATAACCTCCCCAGGTACACCAGAATTTCTAAAATTCTTAGAATTATGCACTATATGTCCAACCGCCTTGGAAAACCCTTGAGGATATAGTGGACAAGGTACAGAAGTGGACGATGCTGTCCGGGCTCGCGGCCCGGTCGGGAGTACGGAGTAGCCCGCGGGGGACTAAACCGGAGAAATAAAATGGAGTCGCCACCCAATGTGAACTGAGAAATGATTTAAGGCCGCACTCACCCCCCGCAAGGGAAGACCTCAAACCGTTGGGTTCGGAATGGTCCCTTACTTATGCCAATTATAATGAAAAGATTTATGCAATAGTATAACCGAGTCTTATGTAACGCATGCAAGATAATATAATTAACACACAAGATTGCACACCTATAATCGTAAATAAAAAAATGAAGGCAAAATACACAATTCATAAACGTATTAAACAATGAAGCACAATAATGTAATTAACAATAACTGTAAAAGCATTTATAATAAAAGCGGATAATTAAGTACGTAATGTAAAAGAAATCACTAAAGAGGCAAGCATGCATGGAAGTAAACGTGAAGTGATGCGGCAGAATGAATAGAGATAACTAATAGGATGAATACGAAATGATAAATAACAAACAAAAAGGTGAATAACAAAACAATAAAAGAGATGCGACCAAGGCCAACATCTATATGGGACCTCGAATGCCCGATTGAACATATTTCACATTCAACCGACTATACTTCGTCCGGCGCGACAAAATATCGTGGTAAAGGTAGCCTTTAGGCATTTCCCTCGAATAGAGGACCTTTAATCCATCATGATTAGCCCATGCGCACGAGATAGTAATGCATGAATGAACAAAGCAATAATATGCAAAAAAAATAAATAACAGAATAATGAAAAGGCGCGGTAAAACATCGTGATATAGGTAGCCTTTAGGCATTTCCCTCAAATAGAGGACCTTTAACCCATATGATTAGCCCATACGCACTAGATAGCAATGCATAAATAAATAAAAGAGATGTGACCAAGGCCAACATCTATATGGGACTTCGTATGCCCGATTGAATGTATCTTACGTTCAATCAAACGTACTTCGTCCGGTGCGGCAAAACATCATGGTAAAGGTAGCCTTTTGGCTTTTCCCTCAAATGGAGGACCTTTAATCCAACTTGATTAGCCCATACGCACTAGATTAACAATGCATAAATAAATAACATGCGGAAATAAAATAACGGAATAATAAAAGAGATGCGACCAAGGCCAACATCTATATGGGACCTCGTATGCCCGATTGAACGTATTTCACATTCAACCAAGTATACTTCGTCCGGCGCGGCAAAATATTATGGTAAAGGTAGCCTTTTAGGCTTTTTTCTCCCTCAAATAGAGGACCTTTAAACCAATGTAATTAGCCCATGCGCATCAAGTAGCAATGCATGAATAAACAAAGAAATAATGTGCGAAAGGTAAATACCGGAATAATAAAAAGGCGCGGCAAAATATTGTGGTAAATGTAGCCTTTTAGGCTTTTTCTTCCTCAAATGGATGACCTTTAAACCAACATAATTAGCCCATGCGTATCAAGTAACAATGCATAGAAAATAAATAACGGAACAATAAACATAGATTTAAATCACAAAATGAAACACGTGCTTGAAGGTTTCTCAAGCGGTACGTGGAGTTGTATCCCAAGTACAGACCGTACTACCGTCCATTCGGATTCGGCTACAGAATTTATGTCTGGGTTTCCATCCAATATACCGCAAGAGATAGCATGCAATCATTAACACGATGCAAAATAAAAAAATAGACGAAACATATAATAATGCATATGATGGAATAACAATAAATAACCGAAAGATAAATAATAAACTACAATGCGAAATAATGAAGGAAAATAAATAAATGAACGACAAAAGGAAATGTGGGATCTCGCATGCTCGGTTGGACGTATTCCACGTCCAACCAAGCATGCCATGTCCGGGATAACAAAACGAATATTAAAGAGAGGGCCCTCAGGTCTTAGCTTTTAAGTTGCTCCTCGGAAGTACGTTACGTCGTCGCTGGAAGGGTTAATGCTCCGTAACTTTTCTGATTTTCTGGTTCGGTGTTTTCCTTCGCTGTTTCACTGTTTTTACTGTTGTTTTCTCCGTCTTTCTTCACTGTTTTCGAACCGTTTTGCTGCTGTTTGTTTGTCACTGTTTGGGGGTTATTTTTGGGACTGTTTGGTTCACGGTTTACAGGGTTTGTGAGTTGATTTTCTTCACGGTATCCTTGTGGTTTGTGGGCAGTTTCATGGTAGTTACAGGGGCTATTTTGTGAGGGCTGCTTCGGTCGGTTGAAAGTTTGTGTTCGATCGATGTGGGAGTGAGTTGAGAGGGTTTTTCTTTGTTATGGCGTGAGGTGGCTTTATTTGTGAAGGGCGTGGTCTGTGACTTGGCTTGTGGGTGCGTTATTTTGCAAGGGACATGGCAGTGCCTTAGGGTTGATTTTTTTGGTTGCTAAGGGATTAATGTGTTCAGTGTGTGTGTTATTTTGCAAGGGACGTGTGTGGAGAGGGGCAGTGCGTTGAAGGTTTGTTGGCTTTGAGTGAGTGGCGTGGAGAATAAGATGGCTGAGAATAAGGTGCATGGGGTTTCAACATGTTTATTATGAGTGGGTTGGCTAGAGTAGTGAGAAGCGTGGCGAGGGCTGCTTGGAGGCTTGATGAGGGTTTATGGTGACGTGATCTGCTGCGTGAGGGGGTGCTGAACGTGGCTGTTTTGTTTGGTCGACAGTGTGAATGAGGAAGGTGAATGTGGCGTATGAGTTGCTTTGTTGGCTGTGTCGAGTATGTGTGTAAGGAGTGTTTAGTGCTATTCTTGTTTGGTTACGTGAAGGAGAGGGGCATTAAGGTTTCTCTGTTTGTGATTTTTTGTTATAGAGGGAGAGATAGGGAGTGAGAGAGAGCCCTTAGGGTTTTTTTTTGTGTTTTCTTTATATAAGAGTGGGCTAGGGTCATGGTTGTGCATGGATTTTCAAAAGGAAACAAATTAAGTAAATATGGGTGTGTTTAATTTAGGGAAAGAATATTTGTATTTTTGGTGGGGGAATATCTTTAATTTGGTAGGTGATTTATTTAGATTAGGAAATAGATTTATTTAATTTAGGAATGAGATTTGCTTTAATTTAATTGAATTTAATTTAATTTGTGACATGTGTTTTAAATGTTTTAATTTTTTTTTTGGATTGGGCTTGGGAGAAATGGGCTTTGGATGGGTGCGGGGGTTTTGGGCCGAGGCTTAATATTTTAAAACAGAAATTAATCGGGCGAATCCGAGGCCAATTAGCGAGTTAAATTTGTTGATGTAATTATTTCTTGAATCTTTCCCTTCCGACGTCTGTTTCCCGCGACTTCCGCAACTTATCGGGTAGTGCCTCCATACGAGGCTCATCATTGGGCTTATATGCAAAAATACAGTGTCTACAGTCGCCTTACATGCATGCATTGAGAAACAAGAAACCATAAATAACAAAAATGTGCAAACATTGATTGATTTTAAAGATATTTTTCTCCAAAATCACATATGCATTGACCATTAATGAGAAAGGAAATTTTCCTTCAGAACCATAGTCAAACCCCAAAATTCATCAAAACCCTCACGATGGTAGTTCTGGTAGTCAACATATTGACCAAGTCAATGTTGGACAATTATGACCCATATCATCACTATTTGTACAGATCATGGTGTTGTTGTACAAATTCACTATGTGACAAAGGAAATTGTTATTTTGTCATAATTAGATTACCAAGATATATAAATGATAAAAGGTCTTTATGATTAGTTCCGGATTGAGATGATATGAGACAATATCAATCCACGAAGGTTTAATCATTAAATATCCCTAGTCGGAGTATTATCGAGATTGGACATCGATAATGCGTAAAAGACTAGTATTATACTTGTGCGCATTGTGGGAGCATAACGACATAGTTCTCATATATTTGGGTATTGGATACTCATGCAAGTGTAATAGGAGGTTGTGTTTACCGATGGTATAGAAACAGCTTCGCTCTAGATAGACCTCTCGGAATTCCATTGGTAGTATGACTATGTGTCTATGGAAGTCCGAATCAGGGTAGGTGTATTTGGTCTTAACCTGAGACTTGCACCGCTAATACTTGCGACAATCAATATACTTTGGTTTTGGTCGTCCAGGACTTTAACATGTTCTGTGTACGCCTCTTCTGGGTATATTGAGAATCGTAGTGTATTGGGTGTAATGTCAAGATGGAAGTATCACTCCAGTCATAGTGGAGATGATGATCACGTAGGATACAGAACTGGTGCTCTTATGTACTACAGTCATCGGGATAATATGACTAGGTCATAATTATCCGATTATAGAGACTAGTTACCAGAGATTCGATATATGCTTCGTACGGGGCAGACACAATTCCAGCCCCAGGCCTAGCACGTGACATCCGATACTGGATCGAATACGCAATACTACGTATACTACGCCTGATAAAAATTACATAATCCTTTAAGAATATTTCTGGAGAATTGGGTAGGCACGGTGCTTTGCTAGAAGCCAACCATGTCTTGTAAATCGGTAAAAACGTAGTACTAGGTACGTACGTGTTCGGATAGTCCAACAACCAGATTTACTACCAACATATCCATGGATCTCATGGGTCGCTTCCCGAAGATTCACCGATGACGTATGACTCACACATTATTAATCTGGGATTAATTATAAGAGAGAGAGAGAATTAATCTAGGATTAATTACAATGATATTTTATCTGGGATAAAATATTATTAAAGAGAGAGAATGATTAATTTGGAATTAATCGATAAAATAATATATTCGATATATTATACGAAATTAGATTTCGACGCGGAATTAAAATTAGATTTTAATTCGGGCAAATGAGTTAATTTAGAATTAATTCGCTAGCGACGTGAATAGTAAAATTGCTAGGCACAATTATTTAATTAAATTTGTTTAATTACGTCGCAACGGAAAATTCGTTAATTCGGAATTAGTGAACCCGAGCCCGGGAGTGTTTGCGGGCCCACTCGCATTTCGAATTCAAGTGCGGCCTACAAGTCATATCAAGCGTCACATCTTTAGTCATTCAAGTGATGAATGTCTTGTCACTTTGAGTGATGTGATGTCAGTCACTATTCATGAGTGATGTGGGTGGTTGAAAGGCTTTATTGCCTTGTACTTTTTGACTTTGGTTTTTGGTATTAGTTTTTGGAAAACCAAATACACAAAACCCATCTCATCTTCCTCACTTCTCTCCTCTCCCTCACATTCGGCCAAGGGCCAAAAACTCTCTCTTCCATTTCCTTCAATGCCGTGAGCTTCACCAAGGGAAATAGAAATTTTGTGGCAAAATTTCAAGAGTGCTAGCACACATTAGGAGTCATCCAAAGGTGATAGGGAAACAAACCCTTGAGCATGGAATCATCATTCAAAGCTTGGAGCTTGGAGACCATCCATGGAGGGCTTGACCGAAAATCAAAGGAGCAAAAATTGGAGCTTTGCCGTGAGCACCTTAGAGGAAAAGCTTGAAGAATTTTTATTGTTCCTCGCATCGCAAAAGCCGATCATTGTAAGTATGATTCCGCCATACTTCTTTATTGTATTCACATATTTTCATTGCTTGAATGATCTTGGGACTATAGTAGAAATCTAACAATGGGATCTTGAGCCTTGTTTAAGCATGAAATTGGAATTAGGGTAAAATTGGGTAAAATTGATTTGAGCATGTTTGGATGAAATTGATTGTTTGAATATGCTTGAATGATGATAACATAGTGTTATGCATGATCAATTTGATGAAAATTGAATGGATGAAGTTTCCCCAAAATGATTGGCTTGGCCGAATGGTATGCTTACCCTAATGTCATGGTGATTTTGTTTTTTGAATCATTGGATGAGTTTGAAAGAATTCGGAATCGGACATTAAATCCCAAATTGCCGTGAGTAATTAGCATGGAAAATGATTGATTTTTGATTCAATTGTTTGGACATGTATTGATGATAATAAGCATAATTAATTGTGTAAATTGGTGTTTTGGAAATATTAATTTGAGTAATTAATTATGGCTATACACTTAGATTAATTTAATTGTGAAATTTGGAATTTTGTAATTTAATTAATTGGGCCAAATTTAGAATTGGGCTTGTAAAATTGTATTTGGACTTAATGGGCTTGGTTGGGCCAAGTTTGGTTTAGGCTAATTGGTTGGATCCAATTGGGCCCAAAACCATATCCATAAAGTCCAAATATAATTAAATGGACCTTTAATTTTAATTGGGCCTAAATTGGTTTCTTGGCAAATAAGGGTGATTCCTTAAATGGGCTTTGGTATTTGGATTTGACCCATATTGACCAAAGTCAATGCCTTATGAAATTAATTGAAAGCCCATTGGACTTTAATTAAATTGACATTGGATGTTAATTGGGCTTTGAGACCCGAAACGATTAGATTTGGAATCTAAGTCGTAAAGGCACATTAAAAAGTGTAATTATTTAATTTGGAATTAAATATAGAATTAGTATTAAATACAAATTAAATTGGATTTAATATTGTAGTTTAATATAATTCAAGAATTCGTACTTTGAGTACTTATTCGTAAAACGAGTTGGACTCGCGCAAAATCAAATCGTTGTTTGAACATTGGATGGTCATTAATTTCAGATTAATTAATTGGATTAGATTGATTGATAACATGCTTTGTGTGAATACATGGATGCGATGTATGAATAATGTATATCGGATGGATATTAGATGGGTGAGGGCAATTTTGGAAATTGTTGTAATAAATTTAGAATTTATTTAATTGGACCTGCGTGTCCAGCCTATTACCTCTTGACTCTTTGTATTTCTATTCTCACCTATTCCCCTCAATGTAAATGAGGTTTCTTTAGAAGTGTTATGTAATTGGGTAGAAGTAATATTTGTGCTAGCGGGAGAGAGGACATGGAGAGATTTGTTCTAGAAAAAAATATGTTAAGTATCCATCAGCATATCATTATTATTTTATTTATACGCGCCTTATTATGTTTTTAGAATGCATGTTTAAGGGTGTATGATCATGAGACCTAATAAAGATAATTAATTGGTTGCCAATTACGTGAAAAACCCTCAATATATATTAAACGTTTTTCCTTCCATTGAGTGATTCTTACTCAAGATCCAAGATTGGCACTGGTTTGTTGGCCAAAGTCAAGACCTTTGTCCATCGCGGATGTGTTTGAATCATTAAGGCTTTGTTCCATATCGGTTTCTTGTCCAAGTTGTGATTTGTTGGCCAAAGTCAAGGTCACTTCTTGTCCATCGACATCGATTACGAAGCTTTCCAAAGTCAATGAGTTCCGCTTAACTGGGATCATTAAGTTTGTTGTGCCAAAGCCAAGGCGTAGTTAATTCAGAGGAAAAAGGTTAGGGAATATATTGGATATATTGGCATATATAAGATATATGTTTCGGACTTGGATGTCCACCTACTGGATCTAGGAATTGGATGGGATCCAATTGATTTTAGAGATCTACCTAGTTAATTATCATACAATTTGTTGGCCAAAGTCAAGATTGTGTGTTATTTAACGGGATCCTAGCCCACTAGGAAACAAGGTTTCCCGAGTACTCAATAGAGGGTTAGAGACTCGCCGAAAATTAGTGGGAGGCAAGTATTAAATATGCAATATTCCTTTAGTTACTTGCAAATACGCGCTCATTTCAAATTTTTCGTCATCAAATTAATATATTAGTTGGACTAATATTTAATCGTTGTTTTAATTAAACATTTGGATTGTATTCAAACTACTTCAATTATAGTTGATTATATAATTGGATTATAGTAATCAATATATTTGAATTTAACCAATTAAATTATAATTGATTATATAGTTAGACTATAGTAATCATTATAATAAATAGTAACTAAAATCGTTGATTTGATAGTTAGACTATTGGAATCAAGATAATGATAGATTATAGCGTTTAGAACATAATCCTGGGAGAAAAATGTTTTTTAAACGCTTTAATTTTCAGATTGGGAATAAAATCTCAGGATAGTCCTGGGGACCGAGAAGTTACTTTATTTGATAGAGTGACGTCTCGAGCCTAAGCCAGGAGTTGAGCAAATAGTAGAACATGATATTTGGAATATTTATGTGATGATAACTTTAGTGCTTAATCCGTTATGCTTGCCGAAAAGACTCCTTAATTTCTTAGTCAGAACTAAGGATTAGATCCTTATAGTATGATATTGAAATTGAAGGATCTTCATAGATCTATCCTTAGATCTTAGAAGTACAATTGCAATAGAAAACTCTTGGAGAGTTAATGGCTATACTCAATGAGACAAAGCCAGAGTTTGCAATAGGGCCAGAAGCGCAAGGCGCATCTTACTTCAACATTTCAGAAGGCCGAAGCGTGGCCAAAGGCTTCTGGAGTGTGGAAAAGGGCAAAGGCAAAATCATTATAATCTTCTGGGGGAAGACATAGGACATATCCCAAGATGTCTGCCTAAATTGTGGCAAATGGGGTCACTGTATCGTGACTGCATTATGGTTATGTGTTTCTTGTGAAACACGGATCATAAACTTTTGATGAATTCAAAGAGTTTCGACACGAAGTAGACAGACAGACCGGCTAAAGTATTAAAACCGTCACGGTTAGACCATGATGGAAAATACTTAAGCAATAAGTTTCTCAAATACTTGAAAGAGTATAGCACTCTTTAAATGAGGACTCCTCCCGGAACACGTCAATTTGACGGTGTGTCCGAACAGAGAAACCAAATTTTGTTGGACATGATAAGGTTAATCATGAGTCGCTCTGAGCTACCATTTTCCTTCGAGGGATACGCATTAAACAGTGCAAAACTTATTTTGAATAAGGTTCCATGAAAATCTGTTTGACAAACTTCATATTAGATATGAACAGGAAAGAAACTGGGTTTTCTCATTCCTGATGATTTGGGTATGCTAGGCATATGTTTGGATGATACCAAACTAGAACCCAAATCGGATAAGTGCCTAATTGTAGGTTATCCTAGGGAAACCAAAGTATAGTACTTATACAACTCACTAGAGAACAATGTAATTGTTGGTCGCCATGCAGTTTTCCTAAGAGAAATACCTATATGCAATGGTAAGTCGGAGGAAAGTAAACCTCGATGAAAATCGGAGTAATACTGTTCCAGGCACCGATTCTTTAATGGAACACAAGCAGTTCATCAAGGATGAAACTGTACCACAATATTCGAATACACAAGAACCGCGTAAGTCAGAGAGAGTCAGAAAACAACCTGGGAGGTATGGGTTTCTGATCTCACCTCGTAAAGATGTCAATCTTATTGAGGAATACGAACTGACTACATATGAGGAAGTGATACAAGGTATCGACTCCCTATGGCAAAGTGCCATGAAGTCCAAAATAGATTCCATGTATACCAACCAAGTTTAGACACTGGTTGTTGCACCGGAAGGCATTGTACCTATTGGTACTGTATGAGTCTTCAAGAAAGACATACATGGATGGCAACATACAACGTACTAAGCTAGGCTTGTAGCGAAAAGGTATCGTTATCAACATTGTGTCGATTACGACGAAACCTTTTACTTGTTGCCATGGTTAAATCCATTTGGATAATGCTTGCTGATGCTGCATGTTTCATTTATGAAATATGGCAGCTGAACGTCAAAAGCGCTTTCCTTAAACGGAAACCTTTTGGAGGATGTTTACAACATCCTGGTGGTTTTGTCGTACCAAAACAAGCAAACAAGGTTTGCAAGTTAATTCGATCTATGTATGGATTGAAGCAAACATTGCGTTCTTGGAACTATCGTTTTGATGTAATCATAATGGTGTATGACTTAATTCAAAACGAAAATGATTCTTGTGTATATAAGAAGGTTAGTGGGAGCGCACTAACATTGATTGTCCTAAAAATGATGATATGTCATTTCTTGGAAATGATAATCCCATAATACAGTCGGTGAAAGCTTGGCTTTCATGAAAAATTATCCGTAGAATTCTTTGGAGACACAACCTTTCTTCTAGGAATAAGGATCTACCATGATAGATCCAAAATTTGTTGGCACTCTCCGAGAACTCGTACGTTGAAATAAATGTACGCGACCTGGTGTCTCATATGCTTTGAGCATATGGAGTCACAATCAGGCCAATCCAAGTGATAGTCACTGGATTGATGTTAAGAACATCCTTAAGTATCTTAGAAGATCTAAGGATGCTTTCTTAAACTATGGAGAAGGAGAACTTGAAGTGATTGGGTTCACTGTTAAGTTTCCTAACCGATAAGATGACTTTAAGTCGTAGAAAGGATACTATATAGTTTGAATAACGGAACAGTGAGCTGGAAATCTTCCAAGCAAGACACTGTTGCCAAATAAACAACAAAAGCGGGTTATTGCTGCAGCTGAGGCAACAATAGAAGCCTTTTGGATTGATAATAATCCTAATCAGATTAGGAGTAGTTCTTTTAGCAGCTGAGCTAGGCTAGAGCACAAGCTAAAGAATTAATGGTCTCATCAACGATCCAGATATATACTTAAAATATTCATCTGATTCTTTCGGATCATATATTGTGGCGATGTGATGATCGAATAAATCGCATCAGATGATAACACCGTAAATCCGCTGACGAAAGCCTTTCCTCAGCAGAAGTTTGAGCGAACCGTACATAGTTCGGGTGTAGGACACTTGAGTGATTGGCTATAGGCCAAGTGGGAGATTGTTGGACAATTATGACCCATAACATCACTATTTGTACAGATCATGGTGTTGTTGTACAAATTAACTATGTGAAAAAGGAAATTGCTCTTTTATCATTTGTAATTAGATTACCAAGATATATAAATGATAAAAGGTCCTTATGATTAGTTCCGGATTGAGATGATATGAGACAATATCAATCCACAAAGGTTTAATCATTAAATATCCTAGTCAGAGTATTATCGAGATTGGACATCGATAATGCGTAAAAGACTAGTATTGCACTTGTGCGCGTTGTGGGAGCATAATGGCATAGTTCTCATATATTTGGGTATTGGATACTCATGCAAGTGTGATAGGAGGTTGTGTTTACCGATGGTACGGAAACAGCTTCGCTTTGGATAGACCCCTCAGAATTCCATTGGTAGTATGACTATGTGTCTATGGAAGTCTGAATCATGGTTGGTGTATTTGGTCTTAACCTGAGACTTGTTTCGCTAATACTTGCGACAATCAATATATTTTGGTTTTGGTCTTCCAGGGCTTTAACATGTTCTGTGTACGCCTCTTCTGGGTATATTGAGAATCGTAGTGTATTGGGTGTGATGTCAAGACAGAAGTATCACTCCAGTCATAGTGGAGATGATGATCACGTAGGATACATAATTGTGCTCTTATGTACTGAAGTCATCGGGATAATATGACTAGGTCATGATTATCCGATTATAGAGACTAGTTACCAGAGATCTGATATGTGCTTCGTACAGGGCAGACACAATTCCAGCCCCAGGCCTAGCACGTGACATCCGATACTGGATCGAAATACGCAATACTACGTATACTACGTCTGATAAAGATTACATATTCCTTTAAGAATATTTCTGGAGAATTGGGTAGGCCCGGTGTTTTGCTATAAGCCAACCATGTCTTGTAAATCAGTAAAAATGTAGTACTAGGTACGTACGTGTTCAGATAGTCCAACGACCAGATTTACTGCCAACATATCCGGGGATCTCATGGGTCGCTTCCCGAAGATTCACCGATGACGTATGACTCGCACATTATTAATCTGTGATTAATTATAAGAGAGAGAGAATTAATCTAGGATTAATTACGGTGATATTTTATCTGGGATAAATTAATCTAGGATTAATTACGGTGATATTTTATCTGGGATAAAATATTATTAAAGAGAGAGAATGATTAATTTGGAATTAATCGATAAAATAATATATTCGATATATTATACGAAATTAGATTTCGACGCGGAATTAAAGTTAGATTTTAATTCGGGCAAACGAGTTAATTTAGAATTAATTCGCTAGCGACGTGAATAGTAATTTTGCTAGGCACAATTATTTAATTAAATTTGATTTAATTACGTCGCAACGGAAAATTCGTTAATTCAGAATTAGAGAACCCGAGCCCGAGAGTGTTTGCGGGTCCACTCGCATTTCGAATTCAAGTGCGGCTCATAAGTCACATCAAGCGTCACATCTTTAGTCATTCAAGTGATGGATGTCTTGTCACTTTGAGTGATGTGATGTCAGTCACTATTCATGAGTGATGTGGGTGGTTGAAAGGCTTTATTGCCTTGTACTTTTTGACTTGGTTTTTGGTATTAGTTTTTGGAAAACCAAATACACAAAACCCATCTCATCTTTCTCACTTCTCTCATCTCCCTCACATTCGGCCAAGGGCCAAAAACTCTCTCTTCCATTTCCTTCAATGCCGTGAGCTTCACCAAGGGGAAATAGAAATTTTGTGGCAAAATTTCAAGAGTGCTAGCACACATTAGGAGTCATCCAAATGTGATAGGGAAACAAACCCTTGAGCATGGAATCATCATTCAAAGCTTGGAGATTGAAGACCATCCATGTAGGGCTTGACCGAAAATCAAAGGAGCACAAATTGGAGCTTTGCCGTGAGCACCTTGGAGAAATAGCTTGAAGAATTTTTGTTGTTCCTCGCATCGCAAAAGTCGATCATTGTAAGTATGATTCTGCCATACTTCTTTATTGTATTCACATATTTTCATTGCTTGAATTATCTTGGGACTATAGTAGAAACCCAACAGTCAAATCTGTTATTACTTTTCACAGTGGTAAGGTCATCCACATACCTATTCTTGAACCTCTTGAAACTGAAAATAAATCAGATTCAGAGGGTAAGGAAGAGGTTGATGAACCATTACCTATCGTTGATGATAATAATTTTCTCATGCAGTTCCATTTCCTCAAGCATTAAAAACAAAGAAATTAAATCATTCCCCAGGGATATATGAAATATTCAGACATGTAAAGGTCAATAATGCTTTGTTAGATGCCATCCAATAGATACCATCTTATGCCAAATTTTTGAAAGACTTGTGCACTGTTGAAAGAAAACATCAGGTAAGAAAGAAAGCTTTTCTAGCTGAATAGGTAAGTTCCATTCTCTCAACCTATAATTCATTAAAATACATGGACCCTGATGTCCAACTATTTCATGTATGATTGGAAATCAAAAAATTGAACATGTTTTTCTTGATCTTGGAGCCAGTGTCAATTTGCTTCAATTTTCAATTTACCAACTTAATATTGACGAGTTAAAACCAACCTCAACAACTCTTTACCTGTCGATAGATCAGTCAAGGTACTGAAAGGAATTATGGAAGATGTGTTATTATAAGTCGATAAATTCATATATCCTATGGATTTTATTTTTGGAAACACAACCTGTAGCAGACAGTTATAAGCTAATTCCTGTAATACTTGGTCGCCCATTTTTAGAAACAACTAATGTTTTAATTAATTGCAGGAATGGAATCATGAATTTGTCATTTGACAATATGACATTGGAACTTAATGGTTTTAACATTTGCAAACAACCATATGATGAGGATAATGAAAACGAGAGCATAAAACTAATTGAACCAATTTTAAAGGAACATATTCAGAGGAGTTTATCTGATCCCATGGAAATTTGTACTGTTAATTTTCTTGAATCAAGTACGTATTTAGATTCAGATATTCCTAAGAACACTAGAAGAAGAAAAACATGAGGAAACACCCAAATTGGAATTAAAGACTTGCCATAAGGATTGAAGTATGTATTTCTTAGAGATGAACAAAATTACCATATGGTAATTTCTTCTTCCCTCACAAGCAATCAAGAAGGTAAGTTGTTCAATGTGTTGAGAGAACATAAACTGGCAATTGGATAGACTTTAAAAGACATAAAAGGCATTAATCTTTTGATGTGCACGCACAAAATACATTTAGAATATAATGTCAGGACATATCGTCAACCCCAAATAAGATTGAACCCTCACATGAAAGAAGTGGTAAAAATAAAAGTCCTTAAACTTCTTAATGTAGGCATTATCTATCTTATCTTCGATAGCAAGTGGGTAAGTCATACACAAGTTGTGCCTAAAAAGTCTGGAATAATTATCGTAAAAAATGATAAAGGATAATCAATTACAACTCGAATCCCATCTAGTTGGCGTATGTGCATTGACTATAGAAAACTAAATGACGCCACTAGAAAATATAATTTTCCTTTATCATTTCTTGACCAAATTTTGGAAAGAGTAGCAAAACATCCCTACTATTGATTTCTTGATGGTTACTCAGGTTATTATCAAATTCTCATTGCTTTAGAAGACTAGGAAAAGGCCACATTTACATGTCCATTCAAAACATTTGTATTTAGGAAAATACTTTTTGGACTTTGTAATGCACCAACAACATTCCAACGATGCATGTTAAGCGTATTTAGTGACATGGTTGGATACTATTTAGAGGTATTTATGGATGATATAACTATTTTTGAGAACTCTTTTGATGATTGTTTGAATAATTTGGAAAATATTTTGAAAAAATGTGAAGAAAAATGACTTGTGTTAAATTGGAAAAACTGTCATTTCATGACTAATTCAATAATTATTTTGAGTCATATTGTGTCATCTAAAGATATTGAGGTTGACAAAGCAAAAATAGAGGTAATCTCTAAATTGCCACCACCGAAAACAGTCAAGGAAATCCGTTCTTTCTTAGAACATGCAGGATTTTATAGGAAGTTCATTAAAAATTTTAGCACAATATCCAGACCATTATGTAACCTCCTATTAAAGGATGCAATATTTGAATGGACAGAAGAATGTCAAAAATCATATAAAAAGATTATCACTCTTTTAACTTCTGGTCCTATCATGCAATCCCCTGATTAGTCTTTGCCTTTTGAAATAATGTGTGATGCTAGTGATTATGCAGTTGGCACAGTATTAGGACAGAGAAAGAAAGGTAAGCCGTATGTAATTTATTACGCAAGTAAAACTTTAAACAGTGCACAAATGCATTACACTACCACGGAAAAAGAACTACTTATTATAATATTTACATTGGATAAATTTGATCATATTTAATTGGTTCCTCAACCGTTGTTTATTCTGACTATGCTGTTGTTTGATATTTGATGTCTAAATAGAATGCAAAGTCAAGATTATTACGATGGATACTTTAATAATTCAATCTCACAATCAAGAATAAGGAAGAAGCAGAGAATGTGGTTGCATATCATTTATCGAGGCTCACAAATGAGTCATCAATTGCACAACTCCTATCAATGACTCTTTTCCTGAAATTTTTTTTTTATTTTCTGTAAATACAATGCCTTGCTATGTTAATATTGTCAATTTTCTTACAACATGAAAAATACCTCCAGATTGGAGCCACAAAGACAAGAATAAATTTTTGACTGAAGTCAAAAGATTCTACTGGGACGATCCATATTTGTTCAAGTATTGCCCTTATCAGATTTTCCGACGATGCATACCGGATAATAAGATAAGTGGTGTTATTCTGTTTTGTCATTCAGAAGTATGTGGAGGTCACTTCTCATCTAAGAAAATCGCTGTAAAAATCTTACAGTGTGGATT
Source organism: Zanthoxylum bungeanum (assembly GCA_019454045.1). Taxonomy (NCBI): domain Eukaryota; kingdom Viridiplantae; phylum Streptophyta; class Magnoliopsida; order Sapindales; family Rutaceae; genus Zanthoxylum; species Zanthoxylum bungeanum. The sequence goes on from SKCR01032841.1 coordinate 208,212, forward strand.
TTATTTGCTATTATTCTTAAAGATACACATGTTTTATGCAAAACTTGTGAAAATTATCAAAAGTTGGGATCCATTTCAAAAAGAAACATGATGCCTTTAAATTCCATCATTGTCATCAAAATCTTTGATTGTTGGGGAATAAATTTCATGCCTTGCTCTGGGGAATAGCCAAATCCCCTTCCTAAATTAAAGAAATCCCATGGATCCATTGCCTAATTAAACCAAATGATATCCCTAAATAAAAAAGAATAAATCAAATTAAATCAAATCACTTCCCTAATTAAAAGATTTTTCCTTATCACATACTAATTAAAAATATCTCTCATTAATGCACAAATCCTTTTCCTTCTCAAACAAGGATAGCCCCATTCCTTTGCCTATAAAAAGAACCCTCCACCAACACATTAAACCCCTAGCTCATTCTCACAAAAAAACACAAAGAAGTTAACCCATTGCCGTCCACACAAAGCCTTGAAAATCACCTCCATTGCCGTCCAAACAATATCCCTAAAACCCTCCATTACCGTGAACAATATCCCAACGCAAATACCCTAGCACTACACACCCACACCTTCACGCCATTAGCCTCAACTCACGCACACCTCACCCACTTCACTGCCTCACAACACGACACCTGCCCCCCAACTCCACTCACCTTACTAGAAAACACAGCCATTTCCCTTCACCATCAACACAAAGTACTCACTCCTAACCCCCACCAAACCCTCACTCAATACAGCCCATTTTAACTGCCGCATAACCATTCACTGTACTGTGATGAGTGGTAAATCTATCACTATTTCCCACTCATTTAACCTAATATTTTGTATAGTTTCTTGAGTCTTGTGAATATTTTGATGTGTTTTGTGTTATTTTGTAGATAAATAAAGTTTCAGGACATTCTGGAGGTGATTTGGGGCAAAACAGGAAAAAATGGAAAAAAAGGGCATTTCGGTAATTTTGGCGCGTCGCGACGCGCAAGCCATTGGCGTCGCGACGCCTAACGTGCACCAGAACTGCTAATGTGCGTCGGGTCAACGGGTCAGAATTTGAGAAGTTTGACTTTGCTAACATGCGCCGTGCCACGTGTCACCATCACAGCCGATATGCTAATGTGCGCCGTGCCACGTGTCATCATCATACGGTGCCGACAATTACTATTTCCACGTGTGCCACATGTCATCCTACATGTCGCCACGTCGCCCGGTCAACGAGTCAACTCTTCCACGTGTCTTGCCACGTCATCATCCATGTCAGCAGGTCAACCGAGTCAACATGCCACATCATCATCAGCCAATCACGCTGTGACACGTGTCGCAATCCTACGGTGCCGACAATTGATCTCAGGCGCCTTGCCACATCAGCGCCACGTCAACATAATAATAGATCTCTTAGCCGCCTCACCACGTGTCGCCTTATCCTCTTATCCGAATCGCCACGTGTCAAGCCGAGAACATGCCACGACTCACTGTTCCAGCATCGCGACGCCAAAGGCTCTAGCGTCGCGACGCCCGAAGCTTATCCGCGCCTATAAATTGAGCTCGAGATTTCAGATTTTGTTGTACCATTCTCTCCCATTTCTTTGATGTAAATAGGGAGTTCTTCTCTCTCTAAGTTTCGTTTTAATTTTTAGTTTTTAGTTTTGTAATAATTTTAATTACGTTTTGTAATAATAGTAATTTACTTTCTTACTTTTTACAGTTTTTACTATTCATCATGAGGAGGTAACTTCCCCAGCTAGGGTGAAAGGTAATTCTTTTACTATTGCTATTTAGATTAATCTCCCTTAAAATAATATATTCACTATTTAAAATTTGACTTAAAAAGGATACCGCTATATTGGTCGGTTGGTAATTTAATTTTGGTTCCGCCTTTATGGCTGGTTTATTTTGGTTCCGCCTTTATGGCTGGTTTATTTTGGTTCTGCCTTTTTGACTGGTTACGGACAAATATTACCGCCTTAATGGCTGGTTGGACTTAATTTGACTTAATCAGGATACCGCCAGATTGGTCGGTTGGTAATATTATCACAAGTTTATATATTATTTTATGGGAGATATCTAAATTAGTAGTAGTAAAAGTAATTCATTTTACCTTAGCATTTATTTTATTGTAATTTACCTTTCAGTATTTACTTTACCGCAATTACTTTTCAGCATTTTATGTCTTTTATTTTACCAGCCCTAGCTATGTGTCGTAACTAAATTAGTATCTAGGGTTGTGATGAATTTCAATATCACTGGTTTATAAGGGGTTAGATTATAGTTTGGGTAATATAAAGATTTATTTATTTAGTCTTAATCTTAATACCTTTTAATTAACTGGCCATTAATTAAATTGACTAGGTAAACTTAAAATGAACTAGACATAGGGATTTTAAGTTTAAGACCTCAGACTCAATAGCCCACGATCTTCCTTGAGGATAGATAACCCTTTAAAAGATTTCCTTACAAGATAGGAATATACCTGTCGGGCGGGGGTAGCCATAATTGGAACTTAATCTTAATGAATCTAGGTAATTTGGTTGACATAGACATATGGTTCAATTGGATTATACTAGGTATTTGTAATTGACCATCAGAAGTGGCTTTTACATAATTTAGTGTTCCAGGTTAATAAATCAATATTTTACCCAACTATAAGATTACCACTTCATCTTTAAAATGATATTAAAAGAAATCACAACCTTAGATAGTTTTTAATATTGAATTTTCTCAAAATCTACTTTCGAACAATTTTATTTACTTGTCTTTAAATTTAGAATCGTCGCCATTTCAAATCAATTAAACAACTTGTTAGATACTAGTAATCATTTAACCTCATAAAATTAATAACTTAGGTATTAAGTCCTCGTGGGATCAATATTTTTTATACTACTTGAACGATACGTATGCTTGCGTTATACGTGTGTGTTTACGCCGGTCATACTGCCCAGTTTTTAGCCTTAAAACCGCACAAAATAGCAGACCAATACCCTTCAAAAAACCACCAAAACAGTCACCTAATTACCAAAAAATAGTGACCAGAAAATACAACACAAACAGCAGCGAAAATGAGTGAAAACAGCAGCCCAAACAGCGAAACAACCAGGAAAAATGTTGGATTAGTGAACCAGGAAAGTTACGGAATATCAACCCTTCCAACGGCCGTGTAACGCACTTTTGAGAGACGTCAACCGAAAATGAAGCACGGTTCGGAAATGGACTATTATCTCATCAGACGCCGAAAATGGCACTCCGAAAATGGAGCATGGTTCGGAAATGGACCACTATCAGCAAATGCCGAAAATGGCACTTCGAAAATGGAGTACGGCTCGGAAATGGACCACTATCACATCAGATGCCAGAAATCGCGCTCCAAAATGGAGCACAATTCGAAAATGGACAATCATCATATCAGCGACGCCTCAGAAATGAGGTTTAGCATGCCGAAAATGGCACTCCGAAAATGGAGCACGGTTTGGAAATGGACCACTATCACATCAGATGCCAGAAATGGCGCTCCGAAATGGAGCACAGTTCGAAAATGGACAATCATCATATCAGTGACGCCTCGGAAATGAGGTTAGCATTCCGGAAATGGCGCTCCGAAAATGGAGCACAGTTCAAAATCTCAACCCAATAACAGTTCAGAATAGAGATCACAGCATCTTGCAGGGATGAACCTCGAGGTCGCGGCACCTCACCACCAAATCATTCAGTTCGAAGCAACAGACAAGTCAAGTGGTAGTTGGCGAGCCAGGTAAGTAAAAATACATTGTACAACTTTGATATGATTGTCATTGTCACACACTGCACAAGTCCCATCAAAGTGGGGGTGACTTTAGGCACTGCATTTTTTGCATATAAGTCTCGATGATGAGTCTCGCATAGAGACACTACCTCTTTAATTGTGAAAGTCACTGGAAACGAACGTCGGAAGGGAATAGTCAAGAATTGACGCATTGTTGGATTTAATTCGCTGGATTAGCTTTGGGTTCGCTTGTTAGACCTCCGTTTCAAAACACATCCTTAGCGTAAACCCCCGCAAGACACACACCAAGCCCACTCACCACTAAATCACACATCAAGCCCACTAAATGGACCAAGCCCACACGCCCAAAGACTTAAGCCACACGCCCAATACACCTTCCTAAATAACAAAACACACATTAAAAATCAAGCCAAATCCCCTTCCTAAATTAAAGAAATCCCACGGATCCCTTGCCTAATTAAACCAAATGATATCCCTAACTAAAAAAGAATAAATCAAATTAAATCAAATCACTTCCCTAATTAAAAGATTTTTCCTTATCACATACTAATTAAAAATATCTCCCATAAATGCACAAATCCTTGTCCTTCTCAAACAAGGATAGCCCCCATCCCTTTGCCTATAAAAAGAACCCTCCACCAACACATTAAACCCCTAGCTCATTCTCACAAAAAAAACACAAAGAAGTTAACCCATTTCCGTCCACACAAAGCCTTGAAAATCACCTCCATTGTCGTCCAAACAATATCCATAAAACCCTCCATTACCATGAACAATATCTCAACGCAAATATCCTAGCACTGCACGCCCACACCTTCACGCTATTAGCCTCAACTCACGCATACCTCACCCACTTCACTACCTCACAACACGCCATATGCCCCCCAACTCCACTCATGTTACTAGACAACACAGCCACTGCCCCTTCACCATCAACACAAAGCACTCACGCCTAACCCCCACCTAACCCTCACTCAATACAGCCCCCATTTAACTGCCGCATAACCATTCAATGTACTGCCCAGTTTTTAGCCTTAAAACCGCAAAAAACAGCAGCCCAATACCCCTAAAAAACCGCTAAAATAGTCCCATAATTACCAAAAAATAGTGACCAGAAAATACAACACAAACAACAGCGAAACGGAGTAAAAACAGCAGTCCAAACAGCGAAACAGTGAGGAAAAACATTGGATTAGTGAACCAGGAAAGTTGCGGAATATCAACCCTTCCGACGATCGTGTAACGCGCTTTCGAGAGACGTTAAAAGAGGTTAGACCTGAGGGCACCTTCTTTATTTATTATTCTTCGTTTTTTATTTATTTTAATAAATTATCGCATGAGAGTTGTTTGTTGATGCATGATGTGAATTCCGGGTGAACGGAATGCGTGTTCTCTTTTGTGGTATATCGAATGGAAACCCGGACGTAAATTCCATAGCTGAATCCGAATGGATAGTAGTGCGGTTTGCACTCGGGATACAATGCCACGTACTACTTAAGAGACACACGTATTTCGTTTCATCCAAACATGTATGCGAGCATGATTTAGTCTAGTATGTTATTTATTTTTTTAAGCATGATTTAGTTGTTTATTTTTAAGCATGAGTAGTTATTTGTTTTGCATTTGGAATTTGCATTAGGTTTATGTTGTTGTTTGCTTTTCTCATTATATAATTGAAATATGTTCATGAGATTTTCGTGTGTTGTCATGTGTTATGAGGACTTACTTTCCAAGCATGCAAACTTAGACATAGGATTTATCTTTATGAACATGAACTAGATATAGGTTGTTCTTGAGCATGTTGCATAGATTCGGTTAAGATATTGTACAAATCACATCATTACAAGTGGCATAAGTAAGGGACCATTCTGAACCCAACGGTTTGAGGTCTTCCATTGCGAGGGGTGAGAGCGGCCTTAAATAACATTTTCCCGGTTCACACCGGGTGGCGACTCCATGTTATTTCTCCGGTTTAGTTCCCCCGCGGACTACTCCGTACTCCCAACCGGGCCGCGAGCCTAGAACAGTGTCGTCAACATCTGTGTCCTACAATTATGTCTCAAAATAGGTTGAGGCGATTCCTTATCGAAACAATGATAAAAAAACTGTGATTAATTTTTTAAAATAAAATATTTTAAGTCGATTTGGAATCCCTCAGGCTATTATAAGTGATGGAGGTAAACACTTTTATACAGGCCTTTTGGGTCCTTAATAAAAAAGTATGGAGTTACACAAAAAGTTTTCACCCCTATTACTCTCACACAAACGGTGAAGTTAAGCTAGAAAATAGGGAAATCAAATAAATTTTGGAAAAAACGGTCAATCCAAATTGCAAAGATTGATGTCTTCGACTGACTGATACACTTTGGGCATACCGAACAGCTTTCAAAACATATTTGGAAATGTCTCTCTATCGTCTAGTTTATGGAAAATATTGTCATTTGCTTGTAGAACTTAAGCATAAGGCATATTGGGTTATTAAAGCATTCAATCCAAACCTTGAAAATGCCAGTCATGAACGTAAACTGAAATTAAATGAACTTGAAGAGTTAAGGAATAATTCATATGAGAATGCAAAAATTCTCGATGCTAAAACTAAGGCCTTTCATAATAGTCGAATTTCATGAAAAATATTTGAAATTGGTTTAAAAGTTTTTACTTTATAATTACCATCTTCATTTATTTCCTGGAAAATTGAAATCTAAATAGAGTGGCCCATTTATTGTGAAACATGTTTACCTATATGGAATTATTGACATTGAGAATCCTATGGATGGTGATGTATTTAAAATGAATGGACAACGTTTGAAACCATTTTTGAAGTATTCAAATTTTCAAGAATCTCTTAAAATTTTCAAGAATCTATTTTCCTTTCAAACCCAGTGTATTATGATTGATGTATTTTCTTTTATTTTATTTTGTATTTGTCTAATTTTTATTTTTTCTTGAGTTTTGCGGTATTTTTTTCTTTTCTCTTTTTGTCAGAATCTTGCACTTTGGTTAAACAGTGGATAATGGTACTCCGTGACTCTAAGTCGGTTCTTTCAGTTTCCTAAAATTACTGATACCCTACAATCAAGTCATGGAAGAAACTCTTGCAAAACTCCACAATCATTTTCCTTCTCTCCCCCAAAATGCTCTGATGAAAATTTACAAAGCACGCACTGAAATAATGAGGCTTCTTATGATCAATGGTATTTCTAGTGATATTCGTTGGGTAATTGAAGCAAAGGTTCGCTTGGCAGATTAGTCATCTGACTCTTTCATTTCTTACATGCATGGTTTAGGGAAAAACACCTATACTAAGAAACGAAGAGCTAAATAATTAAGTTTTTTTATAAATATGCACGTTGGACGTGCAACACTCATTGTTGTTCTTTAGGAATGGTGTCTGACAATCTCGAAGATAAAATTCAATTCGTTAGAGATGGCTTGAGTAAGGTGTAATGACTCGAAATTTCTTAGATCAACTAAAGTCGTAACCCGATGACTTAGATAAAAAATTTCTCCGAGTATTAGCGAAAATTTTGGAGACGACTTAAAGACCAATGAACCATATTCGATAATGGGCTTAGCGGGCCTAGTCCTAGCATATTGGGCCCAAGTCAAAATAAATGCCCAATTCCAAGAATAATACTAGCTATATTTTAACCAACCCAATATTAAGCACAACAAGTATATTAAGCCCAACAAAAATTTTAATTTTAGCCCAAAGAAAGGCTTGGACATTTATTTTATAGAAGATTATCATTATTAGAGGCAAGAAAAACTTGACCCAATTTTTGATATGTTGATTTTTGATGATTTGATGATTAATGGATGTTGTTGGCTTGTGGTTGATGTTGTTTATATGTTTATTATATTAAGAAAATAGTGTTTTTGAGAAACCCTCAAATTAGGAAACCCTAAACATTGAGTTAAGTTAAGGTCTATGAGATTGAATGTTGTGATGATTTTAGAAGGTTATATTGATGATGATTTGTATACTTGTAATTGATTTAGCTAATGTGTTGTTGTAAACTTTGAGAGTGGTGTTGGAGGGGGATTTATCCAAGCCTAGGAATAAGGGTGGGCTGTTCTAAATGTGTTATGAAGTATTGGTTGTTGTTGTTAGGTGATAGATAAGTAAAATGGAAGTAAAGAGAACTAGGATTGTGTAAAATATGAGTTTTGGCATGTCGCGCACCAAATGTTTGACGAAATACCAAGCTCATAGTAAATTAAGAAATTAAGTATGTTTTATAGGTTATGATAATTATGTTGGGGGTCATCGAGTTGGAAGAATTGAATGAGAATGCGAAATAAGAAAGTTAAGAAACAGTGTTGGATTAGGATATTTTCCGGACATGCTGTAATTATTTACTCATAAGCCATATTTGTGCTGTCCGATTGATGAAGAGTAAATTTATGGGTAACTAGACACATAAGAGAGTAACATATCCAAAATTTAGAATTTTTGGACTTAAGATGAGACCAGACCAGATTTTTGAAAGTGGGCAATCTGCTGCCCCTGTCCAATATTTTCAGTTGCACAGCCCCTGGACTTCAGTTCATAACTTGAGTTTCTGGTATTAAAATTAAGAACCATAAAAACCGACATAAAATAGATACATTAAGGACTATCCCAGTAAAATTTCAGCTTCAGATTCGTCCCCAATTAATCACAGTGAATTTTCAAAGTTAAGCGTCAAATCATGAATTTTATGGCGATTAGAAAAATATAAGTTTCCGCTACCGCACTTGTACAACTCCAAATCTAACCCCGTAAAATTCATAGATATCGTCAATGTTTAAGTACATTTGGTATTCATGCATTGAATATTCTTTCATGTCATATATAATATTCTGAGTTATAAAGAAAGAAGACTAATGGTTGCTTTGACTTTAGATCGACGTCAAGGTACTCGAAGGTCACCCACCCCGTGTACCGCCCCCAACTTACCATAGCACTCTGAGTGGAGTACTTATTTCAGAATTTTTATTTATGTTCTCAAGTTATTGATTGGTAACCTTTTTGACTTAAATGGTTTTCATTAAAGTTTATTGAATTGCCGATTTCATATGATTTGAGACAAGTTTTGGATTGCGATGAGATATATGATTTAAACATAAGCAGTTTTGATAAATTTTGATATCATATATATTTTGATGATGGGAATATTTTCAAAATTACGTTGAGAAATTGTTATTGATTTCCATATAGATGATTTTTTATTTTGATCTTGGAATTAATGGATATTGGAATTGATGGATATAAACATGTGCACATGTATTTTCAGGACTAGGGGATGGCAATACATAACGTCCCTAAATCCTCATTTCAGGGTCAAGATGATGGCATTGATTAACACTCATGGCTCTAGTTCAGTGGCTTGGGGAGGGCGACACGTAACACCCCAAGACACTAGTTTAGGCGTAGAGGGGACGGTAATATGTAATGCCCTCATACATCAAGTTTTCTATAGCTTTTCAGATATCTTAGATATATGTTTTTCATAAATGATTTAACACATAAAGTTTTGAAAGGAAAAAATCTTATTTACATTATATGAATTCAGAAAGTAGTTTTATGTTATGATCATTTGATACAGAGTTGTTAATACCATTTTCTGATTTTATAGCTCCATTCACTGAGTTCTTTAGGACTCACCCTCCACTCTCCAGTTTTGCAGGATCCTTCAACTGGTGAGCCTTTACCATATTTTAGAGACATGGATCAGAGACAATAGTACCACTGCAGTCACTACTTGTGTTGGTCCATTTTTGGTTTCTTTTTAGTCTATGGCAGTTGTATGACTTTTGATGTGTCTGTAAAGAGTTAACCAGATATATGTAAACTTTTCTTGTGATTTATGCATTAAGTCAGTTCTATGAAATGTGTGTGTGTGTGCATATTGATGTGGTGACTAGTTGTCAGGTTAAGAAGTGAGTTTTTTTTTAGTAACAGACAATGGCTTAGGTGTTAGTGGAATCTGTTACCTGCCGGTAACCTTCCTGGATTGGGGATGTTACAAAATTGGTATCAGAGCATGGTCTATAGGATAGTGACTACAATGAGGGAGTAACAATGTCTTATATATGTACTATACCTGTGGTACTAATATATGAGAGACTGTTTCTCTAGTATCCTTGTCCCGAAGTATGTCTCATTCTTTTTAGTTTTAAATCTCCTAAGAATTCAATTGATCACTTTCCTTTTTTGTTTATTTAGATATCATGCCACCCATTGGAAGAACCAAAGTCAGAGGTAGACCCAGGCGTGGTAGAGCACCCCAGGGTGTAGATCTAGATCATAGATCAAAGCACCTTCCCTTAAGCCAGATATGGGACAAAGAGCTAAGTTTGTCTATGAGGGGTGTATAAGATGATAAGGGAAAACCAGTGGTTCAGACTGATGATGCAGTAGCTGCGGGTTTACAGCAGATTCAGTGTTCAATAGAATCTTTTACTTAGTTGATTACCCATCAGCAGTAACCTCCAGGCATAGAGCTGAGAGCTATAGAACCTTTAGCTCCCATTCCACCCTCACCTCTAGAACCTTCATTGGCTCACCAGACAGTAGTTCCCCCAGGTAGACCGGATCCTACCATTTTTCAAGCAGGATCCTCCATTTTACCTCATGAACCTCCTCCAGTAACAGTTCAGGTGTCGCAACATCAGGAGCTGCTAGTTTCTTTGCATAATTTTCGGAAGCTTCATTCACCTACATTTTCAGGTGTACAGTCCCCCTGACCTATGCGGATTTCTCGAGGATTCAGATCGTATATGTACTATATTGGGATGTTCACGAGAGATGACTGTAGAGTTAGTCAGTTTCTAGTTGAGAGATGTAGCTAATACTTGGTTCATTACTTTTTTGAGATAGTCTGTGGTGGGATGCTCCTCTATTGACTTGGGCTGAGTTCAGTACAATATTCTTGTCCAGATTTCTGCCACCGAGTATTAGAGATGTAGAGCTCGAGAGATTGATCAGTTAGTCCAAGGGGATCAGATGACAGTTTCTGAGTATGCTATACAGTTTACTCGACTATCCTGGTTAGCCCCACATTTATTTAGTACTGATGAGATGAATGTGAAAAGATTTGTTAATGGGCTTCATGATTATTTATTTCGGTCCATCCACTTTATAGAGACTACTACCTATACCTGATGAGTGGTATTTATATCACTATTTCCCACTCATTTAACCTAATATTTTGTATAGTTTCTTGAATTTTGTGAACATTTTGATGTGTTTTGTGTTATTTTGTAGATAAATAAAGTTTCAGGACATTCTGGAGGTGATTTGGGCCAAAACAGAGAAAATTGGACGAAAAAGACATTTCAGTAAATTGTCAGCGTCGCGACGCCAAGACCTTCCGCGTCGCGACGTCTAAAATGCGCCGAATAGTGCTAACGTACGCCGGGTCCATAAATCAGAATCTGAGAAAAGTTTCACTTTGCTAACGTGCGTCGTGCCACGTGTCACCATCACAGCCGATCTGCTAACAGGCGCCATGCCACGTGTCAGCATCCTACGATGCCGACAGTCATTATCGCCACGTGTGCCACCTGTCATCCTACGTGTCTCCATGTCATCAGCCACGTCAGCAAGTCAACAGGTCAACATTGCCACGTGTCTTGCCACATCATCATCAGCCAATCAGGAAGTGCCACGTGTCGCAATTCTACGGTGCCGACAGTCTCTTTCCCACGTGTCGCCACGTCAGCGACACCTCAGCATCAATCATTGAGTATCTAATCCTTATCAGACACGTGGCGGATAAGAATCTCAGCGACCAATCAGAAGCCGCCATGTGTCACAATAATTGAAGCCCAACCACCGCGCCACGTGTCACCTTATCAGCTTATCCAGAATCTTCAAACTGGCGAACCAGAGCGTGCCACGTCGACAAAAGCGGGCGTAGCGACACTGAGGTCCCTGGCGTCGCGACGCTGGACCCCTATCCGCGCCTATAAATAGAGCTCGAAATTTCAGATTTCATTGCACCATTCTCTCTCATTTCTTTGATGTAAATAGGGAGTTTCTCTCTCTAATTTCTTTTAATTTATGTTTTGTAATTAATTTTTAATTACATTATGTAATAGTAATTACTTTCTATAATAGTAATAGTAATTTATCTTGTTTTTACTGTTTCAGTTTTACTATTCAACCATGATGAGGTAACTTCTCCTTGCTAAGGTGAAAGGTAATTCTTTTACTGTTACTATTTAAATTAATCTCCCTAAAATATAATATATATTTACTATTTAAAATTGACTTAATAAGGATACCGCCATATTGGTCGGTTGGCTATTAAATTTAAATTGGTTTAAACCTGACTAATCCAGGATACCTATATGGCTGGTTGATAATTAAATTTTCTTACCGCCTATATGGCAGGTTCATGGACAAATCATACTGCCTTTATGGCTGGTCGGACTTAATTTGAATTAATCAGGTTACCGCCTATATGGCTGGTTGGTAATATTATCACAAGTTTATATATTATTTTATGGGGGATATCTAAATAAGTAATAGTAGAAATAATTCCTTTTACCTTAGCATTTTATTTTATTGTTATTTACTTTTCAGTATTTACTTTACCGCATTTACTATTTCGCATTTTTACTTTATGGCTTTTACTTTTAAGTTTTTACTAGCCCTAGTCATGTGTCATAACTAAGTTAGTTATCTAGGGTTGTGATGAATTTCAATATCACCGGTTTATAAGGGTTAGATTATAGTTTGGGTAATATAAAGATTTATTTATTGAGTCTTAATCTTAATGCTTTTTATTAACTGGCCATTAATAAAATTGATTAAGTAAACTTAAAATGAACTAGACATAAGGATTTTAAGTTTGAGACCTTAGACTCAATAGCCCACGATCTTACTTGAGGATATATAACCTTTAATAGATTTCCTTACAGGATAGACATATACCTGTCAGGCGGGGGTAGCCATAATTGGAACTTAAACTTAATGAATCCAGATAATTTGGTTGACATAGACATATGGTTCAATTGGGTTAAACTGGATATTGTGTAGCATCGGAAGAGGCTTTTACATAATTTAGTGTTCCAGGTTAATAAATCAATATTTTATCCAACTATAAGATAACCACTTCATCTTTAAATGATATTGGAAGAAATCACAACCCTAGATAGTTTTTAATAGTGAACTTTCTTAAACCTACTTTCGAACAATTTTATTTACTTGTTTTTTAAATTTAGAATCGTCACCTTTTCAAATCAATCAAACAACCTGTTAGATATTAGTAATCATTTGACCTCATAAAATTAATAGATTAGATATTAAGTCCTCGTGGGATCGATATTTTTATACTACTTGAACGATACGTGCGCTTGCGTTATACGTGTGTGTTTACGCCGATCAAGTTTTTGGCGCCGTTGCCGGGGACTTATTTATCTTTTACTATTAGTTTAGAGGTTAGATACGTTACTTGTATCTAATTTCTTTTTACTTATTGTTTTTGTTTTCTTGTGTTTCAGGTTCTCAGAAACTACATGAGACGAACCAGAAGCTTTGAACTCCGACCGCTTGACCCAGAAATTGAAAGAACTATCAGACAGTTGAGAAGGGAAAGGCGAGAAGGCCAAGAAGCTTTAGTCAACATGGAACCTGAACCTTTGAATGTTGCACCACCAATTCCCATTCGAGACAGAACCATTCCGGTGGTTGACAGACTCATTTCCTGTATTGTACTTCCTCCTTACCAGCAAATGCGTGTGTGACATCAAAACATGCATTCAGATGATTCAGCATTCAGTTCAGTTCGGGGGGAATGCAACTGAAGATCCTAATTCCCACATCAGCAACTTCCTAGAAGTTTGCGACACTTTCAATTACAACCGAGAAGCTGAAGAAGCAATGAGACTGCGTGTTTTCCCATACTCCTTGAAGGACAGAGCTAAAGCTTGGCTACATTCATTACCAGCAGGTTCTATCACAACATGGAACACTTTAGCCACCAAATTTCTTGCAAAATACTTTCCACCAGCCAGAACCGGAAAGCTGAGGAATGACATCACATCCTTTGTGCAACAAGACTCAGAAACTCTCTACGAAGCTTGGGAAAGGTACAAAGATTTACTCCGGAAATGTCCACACCATGAGATTCCAAAATGGCTTCAAGTCCAAACATTCTATAATGGACTTTCTGGAATAATGAGAACCACAATTGATGCTGCTGCTGGAGGAGCTTTAATGGAAAAAGGAGAAGATCAAGCCTGGGAACTAATCGAAGAAATGGCCAACAACAATTCCTTGTGGCCAACTGAAAGGAACATGATCCAAAGAATTGCAGGAATTTATGAAAGTGGAGCCAACACATCAGTCAACACCAAGCTGGATCAGATATGCAAATTCATGGAGACTTTTACCACTGGATCCACAAGTTCACCATATGGACGAGCACCGGAACCAAACCAACTTGAAGAGACGGTGAATTATGTCAATAATTTCAACAGACAGGGGAACATCCATATTCCAACACCTACAATCCAGGGTGGAGGAATCATCCTAATTTTTCATGGAGTAACAATTCATGACAAAAGACAATCCACCACCTGGATTCCAACAGAACTATCCACCACCTGGATTCCAACATAACAAAGGCCATGAGCAGGCAATGAACCAGGAATAGCAGAAGTCCTGGCTCAGTTAAAAAACTACGATGCCATCTTTCAGAGCCAATCAGCTTCCATCAAAGCACTGGAGAATCAAATTGGACAACTGGCCAATGCTCAGAGTTACAGACCACCAGGAATCTTCCCAGCAACACAGAACCCAATCCAAGGAACTGAGGGAAAGAGCAATGTCAAGCCATTACTTTGAAAAGCGATACTGAAATCAACAAAGATGTTGGAATCAAGATGTCCCAAGAAGAAGTTCCAAAAGAAGTTGAACAACAGATGGAGGAAAAAGAAGCAAAGGAAAAAGAAGCAAAGGAAATAGAACAGATCACTCCACCTCCACCTTTTCCTCAGCGTCTTCAGAAAAAAAAATTGGACAAGCAGTTTGCTCGATTCCTGGAGGTTTTCAAAAAGCTGCATATCAATATCCCATTTGCAGAAGCCTTGGAAGAAATGCCCAGTTATGTCAAATTCATAAAAAACATTCTTTCACAAAAACGGAGATTGGGAGACTACGAAACAATAGCATTAACTGAAGAATGCAGCGCCATTATTCAGAGGAAACTTCCCCCGAAGTTGAAAGATCCTGGCAGTTTCACAGTTCCATGCACCATTGGAGAACATTATATCGGTAAAGCTTTATGTGATTTAGGTGCTAGTGTTAACTTGATGCCTTTTTCTATTTACAGGAAACTGCAAATTGGAGAAGCAATGCCTACCTCATTTTCATTGCAACTTGCTGACCGAACACTTGCATTTCCAAGAGGTGTTGTTGAAGATGTGCTGGTGAAAGTAGACAAACTAATTCTTCCAGCAGATTTCATCATCCTTGACATGGAAGAAGACAAAGAAATACCTATCATTCTTGGGAGACCATTCTTGGCTACAAGTAAAACTGTGATTGATGTGCAAAAAGGAGAACTGACCATGAAAGTGCAGGACCAAGAAGTGACCTTTAATGTTTTCAAACCCATGAAATTCCCAAGTGATGAAAATGAAGAAGAATGCTTCAGAGTTGATGTTGTTGAAAGTATCGTTCAAAATACTGAGCCAAATCCCACAGATACACTTGAAGCTTGCATCACCAACATGACTGACAGTGAGCTAGATGCTGAAATCTTGGAATATATCAACTACCTTGACAAACCATTCTGATTCAAAGCAACACCACCAGTTGAAAGCTTGGAATTTCCAAAGAAAGATCGAATCAAGCCTTCGATTGAAGAACCACCACAGCTGGAGCTGAAGTCACTTCTGAGCCATCTCAGGTATGCATTTCTTAGAAACTCTTCTGAATTACCTGTTATTATTTCTTCTTCACTAACCATGGATCAGGAAGAAAAGCTACTGAGAGTATTACGAGAGCACAAAAGAGCCATTGGCTGGACTATAGCAGACATTCGAGGCATTAGTCCATCATTTTGCATGCACAAGATTCTGATGAATGATGAATACAAACCCACAGTGGAGCATCAACGGAGACTCAATCCAATCATGAAGGAAGTTGTGAAGAAGAAATCATCAAATGGTTGGATGCTGGCATCATTTACCCCATCTCAGACAGCAGTTGGGTGAGTCATATGCAGTGTGTACCAAAGAAAGGAGGAATTACTGTGGTCACCAATGAAAAGAACGAGCTGATCCCAACAAGAACGGTGACTGGATGGAGAGTATGCATGGACTACAAGAAACTTAACAAAGCCACGAGAAAGGACCATTTTCCGCTACCATTTATTGATCAGATGTTAGACAGACTTGCAGGACATGAGTTCTATTGCTTTCTGGACGGATATTCAGGATACAATCAGATTGCCATCGCACCAGAAGACCAGGGGAAAACTACCTTTACATGTCCCTATGGTACTTTTGCTTTCCGCAGGATGCCATTTGGATATGTAATGCTCCTGCTACATTTCAGCGTTGCATGATGGCCATCTTCTCAGACATGCTGGAGCAAAGTATGGAGGTTTTTATGGATGATTTTTCTGTGTTTGGAGATTCTTTTGACCATTGTTGCAAAATTTGGAACATGTGTTACAAAGGTGCGAAGATACAAACCTGGTACTCAACTGGGAGAAATGCCACTTCATGGTGCAAGAAGGCATTGTTCTTGGACATCGGATCTCACAAAAGGGAATCGAGGTAGACAAAGTAAATATCGAGACAATTGAGAAACTACCTCCACCAACATCTGTCAAAAGGATTCGGAGTTTTCTTGGACATGCAGGATTTTACAGGAGATTTATCAAAGACTTTTCCAAAATTGCAAAATCTCTTTGCAATCTTTTGGAAAAGGATGTGCCTTTCAACTTCACCAAAGAATGCCATCAAGCCTTTGAAATCTTAAAACAGAAGCTGGTCTCTGTCCCCATCATAGTAGCACCAGACTGGACCCTTCCATTTGAGGTAATGTGTGATGCTAGTGATTTTTCTGTAGGTGCAGTTTTGGGACAACGCAAAGCAAAGATTTTCCACACCATTTACTACTCCAGCAGAACTCTGAATGAAGCTCAACTCAACTACACAACCACTGAAAAGGAGTTGCTCGCAGTTGTGTACGCTTTTGACAAATTCCGCTCCTATCTGTTGGGTCCCAAAGTGGTGGTCTACACAGATCATTCAGCAATCAAATATCTGATCACAAAGAAAGATGCCAAACTAAATTGATCCGTTGGATACTATTTATTCGGTAAGAATTCGACGTAGAGATTGAGACAGGAAAGGAACAGAAAACCAGGTGGCAGATCACTTATCGAGGCTCGAGAATGGAGAAACAACTGGCAAAGAATTATCAATCAAAGAAACTTTTCCAGATGAACAGCTGTTTGCCATGAAACAACAGGAAGTCCCTTGGTATGCTGACTATGTCAACTACATTGTGTCAGGAAAATGGCCGTTGGAATGGACAACTCAGCAACGAAAGAAGTTCTTCAAAGAAGTCAAGCACTATATCTGGGATGAACCATACCTGTTTAAACGCTGTGCTGATCAATTATTGAGACGATGTGTTCCACAAGAGGAGGTCAACAGTGTTCTGCAACACTGTCATTCATCACCATACGGCGGACACTTCAGCGGAAACAAAACTGCAGCAAAAGTTCTTCAATTAGGTTTGTTCTGGCCCACACTTTTTAAAGATGCTTATCTTTTTGCTTTTCAATGTGACAGGTGCCAGAGAACGGGGAATATTTCGAGGAGAAACGAAGGACCATTGCAAAACATTCTAGAAGTGGAAATATTCGATGTATGGGGTATTGATTTCATGGGACCCTTTGTTCCATCATTCGGAAATCTGTACATCCTGGTTGCTGTAGACTACGTCTCCAAATGGGTTGAAGCAATTGCACTACCTTCCAATGATTCAAAAGTGGTGATCAAATTCCTGAAAAAGAACATTTTCACTCGGTTTGGAACACCTCGAGCAATCATCAGCGATGATGGCTCTCATTTCTGCAACAAATACTTCGATGCACTCCTATCCAAATACGGAGTTACTCACAAAGTTGCCACTGCTTACCATCCACAGTCAAATGGACAGGTTGAGGTTTCAAACAGGGAGATCAAGAGAATCCTAGAAAGGACCGTTGATCAACAATGAGGGACTGGTCTACAAAATTGGATGATGCATTATGGGCCTACCGAACAGCTTACAAGACACCCATTGGTATGTCCCCATATCGATTGGTGTTCTGGAAAGCATGCCATCTGCCAGTTGAGCTTGAACACAAGGCGTACTGGGCACTGAAAAAGTTGAATCTTGATTCACAAGCTGCAGGAGAGAAAAGACTTCACCAACTCAATGAATTGGAGGAGTTTCGTCTATAGGCTTATGAGAATTGCCAAATTGTACAAGGAAAAGACCAAAAAATGGCATGACCGAAAAATAGTGCATAGACAGTTGGAACCAAGGCAGCAGGTGTGTTGTACAACTCAAGGTTGAAACTTTTCCCTGGAAAGTTGAAATCTAGGTGGTCTGGACCATTTGTGATCACTCAGGTTTTACCGTATGGAGCTGTTGAGTTACTGGATCCCAATACCAACAACACATTCAAGGTTAACAGTCAGCGTGTCAAACACTACTGGGGAGAATCATTTGAGCGACAAAAAGAAAGTGTCACACTTTCAGATCCAGCATAAACGATCGAGCAGTCACGTCTAGCTGACGACTTTAAACTTAGCACTCACAGGGAGGCAACCCATGCAATTTGTTTATATATTGTGATTTGGTGTGATTTAATTTTTTGTGTTTATTTTTTGCAGATTAAGTCATTTCAAGATGGAAGAAGCTCTCGCAAGTCTTCACAAGCAATTTCCTTCTCTCCCTCAAAAATCTCTGATGAAAGTCTATAAAGCTCGCTTGGAACGGATGAGGTTATTGACAATCCATGGTATTCCTAATGATATTCGTTGGGTAATTGAAGCACGAGTCCGATTGGCAGGTGAGTCTTCTGACTCTTTTATTTCACATCTGCCTGGTTTTGGAAGAAGCACCTATGCAAAGAAACGTAGAGCTAAGCAAATGGGTGTTTGTTACAAATGTGCACGATGGAATTGCAATACTCGTTGTCGTTCTTTAGGAATGGTGTCTGATAATCGTGAAGATAAAATTAAATTCATTAGGGATGACTTGAGTAAGGAGTCTGTAGATGAAATATCTTCAACTCTTGAGACGCATCCCAGTGGATATGTTCATATAGCCATTCGCAAATTACATACACAATTTCAAAAAGAAATACAACAGTTAAGTCTTGGGAATCTGACTCAAAAAGACCCTGTTTGCCAATTTATAAGAAAATTGGATGGGAAACTTGTCCCTGACGCATAGACGTCAATCAAGCTGTTACTTTTCTTGTGAATATTATATCTCTTTGTCTTTTCTTAATAATTGTAATTTGTTTTGTTGTTTTCATTCTCCGACAGGATCCAAACCTTTTTGACTATCACGATATTATTTCGCTACTAATCGTCCTTTGGAAGATACTTGTGCTATTTTTACTCACCCTTTTCAGGTACTATAAATTCAGCCCGTCATTGCACTTTTGAAGGCATCCCCAGTTGAGAAAGAAATACATAAAAAATGGAAGCCACTTCAAGAAGACGAGTTGAGAACATCTGTGTGCTTTGCGGTAGTAGTGTTGGTACTAAACCACAATACGTAGAAGCAACAAATGAATTGGGTCGAGTCTTAGCTGCAAGGAATATGCACTTAATATATGGCGGAGGCAATCTTGGACTAATGGGGATTGTTTCAAAGGCCGCACAGGAAGGAGGCAGTCAGGTTTTGGGAATCATCCCAAAACCCTTGGCAGAGGCAAATCTTATTGAACCATCAAACGGAGATGAACTGATCGTGCCAGGTATGTCTGAACGACTGGTAGAAATGATTAACCGTGCTGATGCTTTTATTGCTTTGCCAGGTGGCTTGGGTACATTGGAGGAAATTTTTATTGTGCTATCTTGGGCGAACCTAAACATACACCAGAAACCAATTGGGCTGTACAACATTGATGGATTTTATGATTTTCTTTGTGTGTTTCTTGATGATGCCCGGAGAAATGGGTTCGTGTCAAAACCTTTGAAAGAACTCCTCTTTACTGCCAGAACTGCTCCAGATCTAATAGACCAACTCATAGCCTATGAACCACGAGTTGACCCTATCCTTTCAAAGATAAATTGGTCCGAGGACGATCATGGTAAGAGGCGTCGAATTAATCTGGATATTAACCTTTAATTTCCTGTAGATTTTCAGCTAACCAGGTACGACCTTCTTAACTCTCATTTTACTGTTTAAGACATTGGGGACAATGTCTCATTTAGGTTTGGGGGAGGGAATTAGTTGATTAGTACCTTGTTTTTAGTTTGTATGTTGTTTTTATTTTTAGTCCAAAATTTTTCGAAAAATACAAAAAAATTGGAAAATTTTCATAAATTACAAAAATATTTTATGTTTTTATGTTTTTATTTTGACTAAAAAGGTGAAATTGGTAAGAGATAGCTGAGTAAGGAGTTTCCACTCCTGATACATATCTCAAGCCTATTTTCGAAACAAGTTAATTTTTGTTTATTTTATTTTGAATTATTTAATTTGTGAATTCTCCTTAAAACGGACTAAAATGGATCTTCATATGTTCAGTTAGCAAATATTATCAACATATATAGTAACATACAGACATGAGCTAAAATTGAAAAGTTTGTGTAATATTCAGTGCTCTAGTTTAATTAGAGGAAGCATCTCAAAAAGCAATGGAGTAAAAAAAAAAAAAAAAAAAACATCTGAGATTCGAGTTATTAAGTCTGTAAGGGTGTTTTAACACCTAGTGCCCTAAAACCAACTGGTTTGGGAGTCACTGGCCCAAAGCTCGTTACATGGATCGAAGATGCTGCAAAAATATATATATATATGAAGTCTGAGTAATTAAGTTCGTAGGGGTGTCTTAACACCTGGTGCCCTAAAGCCAACTGGTTTGGGAGCCACCGACCCAACACTCGTTACATAGATGGAAGATATTGTATATAAATAAAAAAAAATAGAAAAGTGAAAAATCAAAGAAAAAAATCAGAAAAATGAGAAAAATTATTCCATTGCTGCAAAAAGGTGTGAAATCTGATAGAACTTTAGGACAAAAATATTACTCTCTTCTCAACTGCACTTATGACTGTTGTGGGCAAAAATAAGTTGTTTAATATTTTGTTGGCTATGTATATGAAGAATGGTAAAAATAATCAGAGAATTTACTTATTCGGTAATTTAGAATGAAACAAAACAACTAGTAACTTGGAGTAGAAGTTTCACCTGATTAGTCACTGACATCTTTATTCTCTTTCGCTTGTCTTTTTGCTTTTGTGTGCATTAGTTTTAACTAACTTTTTACTTTTGTAAAAATGTTTGTGGGTATCATTGCTGTAAACCCTCACGAGACTACAACTCGTCCACTAGGGACGCCTAGGGGTTTAAAGGCTTGTTGCATATGCTAAATGTAACCGTGATCCCTACGAAAGTGGCTTAGTTAATTTATTTATGTTATTTTACTCTATGTTTTGCTCGAGGACTAGCAAAATGTTAGGTTTGGGGGTGATGAGTGGTATTTATATCACTATTTCCCACTCATTTAACCTAATATTTTGTATAGTTTCTTGAATTTTGTGAACGTTTTGATGTGTTTTGTGTTATTTTGTAGATAAATAAAGTTTCAGGACATTCTGGAGGTGATTTGGGCCAAAAACAGAGAAAATTGGACGAAAAAGACATTTCAGTAAATTGTCAGCGTCGCGACGCCAAGACCTTCCGCGTCGCGACGTCTAAAATGCGCCGAATAGTGCTAACGTGCGCCAGGTCCACAAATCAGAATCTGAGAAAAGTTTCACTTTGCTAACGTGCGCCGTGCCACGTGTCACCATCACAGCTGATCTGCTAACATGCGCCATGCCATATGTCAGTATCCTACGGTGCCGACAGTCATTATCGCCACGTGTGCCACCTGTCATCCTACGTGTCTCCATGTCATCAGCCACGTCAGCAAGTCAACAGGTCAACATTGCCACGTGTCTTGCCACGTCATCATCAGCCAATCAGGAAGTGCCACGTGTCGCAATTCTACGGTGCCGACAGTCTCTTTCCCACGTGTCGCCACATCACCGCCACGTCACCGCCACCTCAGCATCAATCATTGAGTATCTAATCCTTATCTGACACGTGGCGGATAAGAATCTCAGCGACCAATCAGAAGCCGCCACGGTCACAATAATTGAAGCCCAACCACCGCGCCACGTGTCACCTTATCAGCTTATCCAGAATCTTCAAACCGGCGAACCAGAGCGTGCCACGTCGACAAAAGCAGGCGTAGCGACGCTGAGGTCCCTGGCGTCGCGACGCTGGACCCCTATCCGCACCTATAAATAGAGCTCGAAATTTCAGATTTCATTGCACCATTCTCTCTCATTTCTTTGATGTAAATAGGGAGTTTCTCTCTCTAATTTCTTTTAATTTATGTTTTGTAATTAATTTTTAATTACATTCTGTAATAGTAATTACTTTCTATAATAGTAATAGTAATTTATCTTGTTTTTACTGTTTCAGTTTTACTATTCAACCATGATGAGGTAACTTTTCCTTGCTAAGGTGAAAGGTAATTCTTTTACTGTTACTATTTAGATTAATCTCCCTTAAAAATATAATATATTACTATTAAAATTTGACTTAATAAGGATACCGCCATATTGGTCGGTTGGCTATTAAATTTAAATTGGTTTAAACCTGACTAATCCAGGATACCGCCTATATGGCTGGTTGATAATTAAATTTTCTTACCGCCTATATGGCAGGTTCATGGACAAATCATACCGCCTTTATGGTTGGTCGTACTTAATTTGAATTAATCAGGTTACCGCCTATATGGCTGGTTGGTAATATTATCACAAGTTTATATATTATTTTATGGGGGATATCTAAATAAGTAATAGTAGAAATAATTCCTTTTACCTTACCATTTTATTTTATTGTTATTTACTTTTCAGTATTTACTTTACCGCATTTACTATTTCGCATTTTTACTTTATGGCTTTTACTTTTAAGTTTTTACTAGCCCTAGTCATGTGTCATAACTAAGTTAGTTATCTAGGGTTGTGATGAATTTCAATATCACCGGTTTATAAGGGTTAGATTATAGTTTGGGTAATATAAAGATTTATTTATTGAGTCTTAATCTTAATGCTTTTTATTAACTGGCCATTAATAAAATTGATTAAGTAAACTTAAAATGAACTAGACATAAGGATTTTAAGTTTGAGACCTTAGACTCAATAGCCCACGATCTTACTTGAGGATAGATAACCCTTTAATAGATTTCCTTACAGGATAGACATATACCTGTCAGGCGGGGGTAGCCATAATTGGAACTTAAACTTAATGAATCCAGATAATTTGGTTGACATAGACATATGGTTCAATTGGGTTAAACTGGATATTTGTAGCATCGGAAGAGGCTTTTACATAATTTAGTGTTCCAGGTTAATAAATCAATATTTTATCCAACTATAAGATAACCACTTCATCTTTAAAATGATATTGGAAGAAATCACAACCCTAGATAGTTTTTAATAGTGAACTTTCTTAAACCTACTTTCGAACAATTTTATTTACTTGTTTTTAAATTTAGAATCGTCACCTTTTCAAATCTATCAAACAACATGTTAGATATTAGTAATCATTTGACCTCATAAAATTAATAGATTAGATATTAAGTCCTCGTGGGATCGATATTTTTATACTACTTGAACGATATGTGCGCTTGCGTTATACATGTGTGTTTACGCCGGTCAATACCCAGGTTCTAGATGTTGCTCTTCAATTTGAGGCGCGAGTTAGGAAGAGAAAAACAGAGAGAGGGTCTCGGAAGAGGCCAAGATCAGATGAGAGAGTTAGGCCGCACAAGATGGCCCGAGTAGATAGCAGCATATGTCATCTCCTGTCACTACACGTCGAGATATGGGCCCAATTCAGAGAGGTCCAGATTGCAAGCCTACTCAGAGTGCTACCTCACGTTCAATTTCTTCACTGTTGGTAGCCCAGCCGGGGTGGGGACCCCCAGTATGTTCGATATGTGACGATCTCATTCATGAGCTTATCAGTTTGGGTCAGGTTGTTACTGATGTGGAAGGATGGGTCATTTGAAGAGGGATCTCCCAATAACAGTAGACCAGTTGCCACCTCTCAGTGCTAGCCCATCTGTACCCCAAACACAGCCCAATAGGAGTATGGGAGGAGGAGAGCAGAGATCAGTAGGTAGGGTGTAGATAGTAGAAAGAAGGGGATAAATAATGGGCAACCGATGGCATGCTTCGACAAACAGAGCTCAGGGTAGGGTGTATACTCTCACACCTCAGGATGTACAAGAATCCAATGCAGTTGTCACAGGTACATTATCAGTTGGTTCCGTGCATGCTTGAGTGTTGTTTGATTCGAAGCCACACATTCTTTTATATTATCATGTTTTGTAACTTATCTAGGTAGAGATACTAAGCCCTTAGATTCACCCATCATAATAACTATGCTAGTAGGAGATCCTATAGAGGCTACACGGGGTGTGCAGTTGATATTGATGGGCATACATATTATGCTAACTTATTAGTGTTGAGCATAATGGGCTTTGATGCCATTTTGGGAATGGATTTGTTAGCTAATCACCATGCGATATTAGATTGCCGGAAGAAGACCGTTACTTTGCACATTTCCGATCAATCAGTTAAAGTTTATTATGGGGATAGAACTGCAGTGCCTCATAACTTAATATCAGCAATGCAAGCGTATAAGCTTATTCGAAAGAAAAATATTGGTTACTTAGCATATTTGACAGATAGTAGAATGGAAGAAAAAAAATTGAGCAGATTCCGGTGGTAAGGGAGTATCCTGATGTTTTTCCAGATGAGTTGACAGGCCTACCACAGGATAGAGAAATTGAGTTCTATATAGATGTAGTTCCAGGCACGCAGCCCATATCGATTCCTCCATATAGGATTGCCCATGCAGAACTCAAGGAATTGAAAGCACAGTTGCAAGATTTATTGGATAAGGGTTTTATTCGTCCTAGTGTATCTCAATGGGGCGCTCCAGTGTTATTCATAAAGAAGAAGGATGGAACACTTCAGTTGTGTATAGATTACCGGAAACTGAATAAGGTAACAATCAAGAATAAATATTCACTACCGAGGATTGATGACTTGTTTGACCAGCTACATAGGGCGCAATGTTTCTCAATGATCGATCTACGGTTAGGATATCATCAGTTGAAGATTGGGAAGAGTGATGTGCCAAAGACAGCCTTTCAGACCAGATATGGGCATTACGAGTTTTTGGTAATGTCATTTGGCCTGACCAACGCCCCCGCGGCTTTCATGGATTTGATGAATAAGGTATTCAGACTCTTTCTATACTGATTTGTGATAGTCTTTATTGATGACATTATGGTGTATTCACGGAGTGAACAGAAGCACGCAGAGTATTTACACCAGGTACCACAAACGTTGAGGGAACATAAGCTATTTGCCAAGCTTTCTAAGTGTGAGTTTTGGTTGTCCAGTGTTGTATTTCTGAGGCACGTTGTGTCAAAAGAAGGAATCGGGGTAGACTCCCAAAAGATTGAAGCTATTCAAAATTGGCACCGACCTACCAGTGTGATATAGATTAGTAGCTTCCTGGGGTTAGCAGGATACTATAGGAGATTCGTAGAAAATTTCTCCAGAATAGCTGCCCCGTTAACACGGCTAACGCAGAAGCATGTAAAGTTTGATTGGTCAGATGCCTGTGAGAAGAGTTTCCAGGAGCTTAAACAACGATTGACTATTGCTAATGTTCTAGCCCTGCCAACATGATCAGAAGGATTTATGGTGTACTGTGATACTTCTAGAGTGGGATTGGGTTGTCTGCTGATGCAAAGAGGAAACGTTATTGCCTATGCCTCCAGGTAGCTAAAGCTCTATGAATGAAATTATCCCACTCATGATTTAGAAATGGCAGTAATATGTTTTTTCCTTAAAGGTATGACGACATTACTTGTATGGCGAAAAGTTTGAAATTTTCACCGACCATAATAGTCTTAAGTATATTCAGAGTCAAAATGATCTTAATTTGAGACAGAGGTGGTGGATTGAGTTACTAAAGGATTATGATTTTTCCATTCAGTACCATCCTGGTAAAGCTAATGTGGTAGCAGACGCCTTAATCAGGAAATCCATGGGGAGTTTAGCACATTTATCGATTGAAAAATGGCATCCAGCTAGACAAATATAGAGATGCATTCTTGATAGAGTGAGCTGTCAAGTAACAACTCAGTGAGCACTACTGGCATATATACAAGTTCGATCCACCCTAGTAGATGAGATCAGAGTTGTCCAGGAAGCAGACCCTCAAATCTAACAGATTAGAAGCAGATTAGAGCAAGGCACAAATGATGAGTAGCATATAGACAATGAAGATCTCATTAGGAATCAAAACGGAATTATTGTTCCCTCAATTCAAGAGTTAAGACATTCATTGTTGGAATTACTAAGATGTACCATGATCTCAAAGACCTCTACCGGTGGGACGGTATGAAGAAAGATGTAGTGGAATTGTCGCAAAATGTCTTATTTGCCAACAAGTTAAAGCAGAGTATCAAAGACTGGCAAGGAAAATTCAAAACTTAGATGTTCCTGAATGGAAATGGGAGAAGATTTCTATGGATTTCATGGTTGGGCTTCCACGTACCTCGAAATGGTATGACTCTATATGGGTGATTGTGGACAAGTTGACTAAGTTCATGCATTTCTTTCCAATAAAGACTAGTTATTCAACAACTCGGTATACTAGGTTATATCCAGATGAAATAGTATCGTTACATGAAATATCTATCTCAATAATCTTTGATCGAGGTTCCTAGTTCACATCCAAGTTTTGACAGTCATTTCAAGAAGCTTTGGGTTCCTAGCTATATTTTAGTACTGCCTTCCACCCTTAAACCGATGGTCAGTCGGAACAGACCATACAGACTCTGGAAGACATGTTACGAGCTTGTGTAATTGATTATCAAGGTAGTTGGGACCAACATTTACTACTTATAGAGTTTTCATATAACAATAATTATCAGACAAGCATTCATATGGCTCTTTTCGAGGCTTTGTATGGTAGAAAGTGTAGATCCCTAGTACGATGGTTTGAAACTGGGGAACAAAAGTTTTTTGGACCCGATCTGGTATAAGAAACAGTGGAGAAAGTGAAGTTGATCAGAGAAAGGTTGAAAACGGCTCAAAGTCATCAAAAAACTGATGCATATCGCTAGAGAAAAGATTTATAATTTCAGGTAGAAGACTCCATGTTCTTGAAAGTAGCCCCTTTTAAATGAGTTATGAGATTCGACAAAAGGGGTAAGCTCAGTCTTAGGTATGTCGGGCTATTTCAGATACTTCATAGAGCGAAACGGGGTTTACCGCTATGCATATGATGTTCGGCGACCACGACATTATTGGGCTCGCAGCCCGTAGAGAGTACGGAGTAGCCCATGAGGGACTAAACTGGAGAATAAAGGAGTCACCACCCAGTATGAACTGGGAAATGATTTAAGGCCGCACTCACCCTTAGCAAGAGAAGACTCAAACTGTTGGGTTCAGAATGGTCCATTACTTATGCCAGTATAATGGACGGGTTCACACAATGGTATAGCCAAGTCTCATGTAATTCATGCAAGATAATTCAAATAAACACAAATTTCAACACCCATAAATATTAATAGAAATAATGAAAGCGTATACATAGTTCCAAAAGCATATTAAATAAATAATACGAGAATGAAAATTATAATAAAAGAAGGCAGGAAAATCGTAAATAAATAAATAGTAGGAAAATGGGGTTAATTACGGTTGTATGGATATTTCCCGAGTGGTACGTGGAGTTGTATCCTAAGTACATACCGCACTACCGTCCATTCGAATTCAGCTACGGAATTTATGTCTGGGTTTCCATCGATATAACACAATGGATAATACCATATATAATCCTCAATGTAATATAAGCGAGCATAAAAAAGGGGGCGAAATAATAAAATAACAATAAAACTAAATAGACACAAAGCTAAATGATAAAATAAATACGATAAATAAAAAGATAAATAACAAATTAAATGCGAAATAATAAGATAAAGATAAACAATAAAATAAATGTGAAATAATAAAATAAAGAATAAACAATAAAATGATTTGAAATAATAAAATGAAGATAAATAACGAAACTAAATGCGGGATAATAAATAAAGATAAATAACGAAACTAAATGCGGGATAATAAATAACAGTAAATAGACAGAAAGATAAAAAACAAAAATAAAAGAAGGAAAATATGACCAAAAGATTTGGCAGTCTTTAATGTAGGAATTCGCATACCCGGTTAGACGTATTTCACATCTAACCAGACATGCCACGTCCAGAACAACAAAATGAATATCTTAAAGGGTGCCCTCAGGTCTTACCTTTCAAGTTGCTTTCTTGGAAGTGCGTTAGGCCGTCGCCAGAAGGATTAAAGCTTGCTGTTTTTCTGGTTTGCTGGTTCGTTGTTCCTGCTCGTTGTTTTGATGTTTCTGCTCACTATTTTGCTGTTTCTGGGCTGCTATTTTTTCTGTTTTTTGGCTGCTATTTTTTGATATTTTTGATGGTTTTTTAGGGGATGTTTTGGGTTGTTTTGGTTCACTGTTTTGGCTCTCTGTTTCAGTGATAGGGCTACTGGTTTCAAATTGATTTGGGGGTTTATTTTTACTGGTTATTGGTTTTGGTAATGGGCTGTTTGTTGTTTTGTCACGGTGAAAGGTCTTTGTTGTTGTTGTTTGTTATGAGTAAAAGGCTGTTTGTTTTGGCTTGATTTTTATTGTTTGTGATTTGGCTGACTTGTTGCTGCATGCACTGTTTTCCCTTGCTGGCCGGTGTTTCACATTCACATGTGTGTGTTTTTGGCTTCTTGTGTGGCTTTGGTTGCCGTGTGTGTGTAAGCTTTTTATGGCTTTGGTTGCCGTGTGTGTGTAAGCTTTGTGTGGCTTTGGTTTCCGTGTGTGTGTGTGTCCAATGGTGAGGTGTAGCTGTATGTGAGTGTGTGTAGTGTTAGGGTTTTTTTTTTGTGTTTGTTCGATGATGCCGTGTGAGGTTAAGAGAGGAGAGCCTCCTTAAGGTTTGGTTTTGTTGTCTTTTTATAATGCCAATGGATCTCCTAATCTTGGAAATAAAATCAAGCAAATTTGGGAGATATATTCTCAATTTATTTGGGGAACACAATCTCATAATTTTGGTGGGGATGAGATTTCAAATCTTATTAAATTGAGAGGTGATTTTAAGGGGATTTTCACATGTGTTTTGCATGGGATTTTTTATTTGGGAAGGTCATGGCGTGTGGGCTTGGTCTGGTAGGTCATGGCGTGTGGATGGATGGGTTGTATGGGCTTTGGGCCGAGTGGGTTGCATGGGCCGAGGCTATGGTTTGAAACATCGGCTGAATGAGTGAATTCGAGGTGGGCTAGTGAGTCTGAATCCAGTGAGGTGCTAACTTTGGAGGTTTCCCTTGCGGCATTCATTTCCCACGAGTTCCGCAAATTTTCAGGTAGTACCTCCATACGAGGCTTATCATTGGGCTTATACAAAAATACAGTGTCTATAGTCACCCCACTTTGATGGGGCTTGTGCAGTGTGTGACAGTGATAACCCTATCAAAGTCATGCATGCATTTTTACTGACCTGGTTCTTTGGAAATTGTCAGACTTACTTTGATATTTGAGTTGGGTTGGTGGTGAGGTGCTTCGACTCCTGGGTCTTGATCCCGAACCATCGAGTGTGAGATGGTTCATTCCCGAACCGTTCCTGGTGTAAGATGGTTCATTCCCGAACCGTTACTGGTGTGAAATGGTTCATTTCCAAACGGTTACTGGTGTGAGATGGTCCATTTCCGAACCGTTACTGGTGTGAGTTGGTCCATTTCCAAACCATTACTGGTGAGAGATAATCCATTTCTGAACCGTTATTGGTGGAGATGCTTTGATCTCTGGGTTTTGTTCCCGAACTGAATTGAGTTGATGGCGAGGTGCTTTGACCCATGGGTTTTATTTCCGAACCACCGAGTGTGAGATGCTTTGATCTCTAGGTTTTATTCCCGAACTGAATTGAGTTGATGGCGATGTGCTTTGACCCCTGGGTTTTGTTCCCGAACCACCGAGTGTGAGATACTTTGATCTCTGAGTTTTGTTCCCGAACTGAATTGAGTTGATGGCGAGGTACTTTGACCTCTGGGTTTTTTTCCCGAACCACCGAGTGTGAGATACTTTGATCTCTGGGTTTTGTTCCCGAACTGAATTGAGTTGATGGCGAGGTGCTTTGACCTATGGGTTTTGTTCCCGAACCACCGAGTGTGAGATGCTTTGATCTCTAGGTTTTATTCCTGAACTGAATTGAGTTGATGGCGAGGTGCTTTGACCCCTGGGTTTTTTTCTCGAACCACCGAGTGTGAGATGCTTTGATCTCTGGGTTTTGTTCCCGAACTGAATTGAGTTGATGGCAAGGTACTTTGACCTCTGGGTTTTTTTCCTGAACCACCGAGTGTGAGATTCTTTGATCTCTGGGTTTTGTTCCCGAACTAAATTAAGTTGATGGCGATGTGCTTTGACCCATGGGTTTTGTTCCTGAACCACCGAGTGTGAGATGCTTTGATCTCTGGGTTTTATTCCCGAACAAAATTGAGTTGATGGCGATGTGCTTTTACCCCTGGGTTTTATTCCCGAACCACCGAGTGTGAGATGCTTTGATCTCTGGGTTTTGTTCCTGAACTGAATTGAGTTGATGGCGGGGTGCTTTGACCCATGGGTTTTGTTTCCGACCCACCGAATGTGAGATGCTTTGATCTCTGGGTTTTGTTCCAGAACTGAATTGAGTTGATGGCGAGGTGCTTTGACCCCTGGGTTTTTTTCCCGAACGACCGAGTGTGAGATGCTTTGATCTCTGGGTTTTGTTCCCGAACTAAATTGAGTTTGATGCCATTCCCGGCTTGCTTATCCTTATTCCCGAGGAGTTTCTTGTCTTTACCGTGTTTTCCTTTTTTCTTCAAAACCTGCGAACAAAAAATTAAAATTGTGTGTATGCGACGTGTATGCATATATGGATGGATGCTTTCCCTATTCCGATGGGTTTTCTTTGTCCTATTTGATGTCATCTTTAGTTAGGCATTCCTTGTGTTAGAAGGTTTTCTTCGTCCCTTTAGGAATCCTTTGCCCACAAAAAGCTTTGGTCGCCCCCTGGGCCTGCTTACAGTTTCCTTCTGATAATTCTCCTTTGGTGATTGTTCAATTATCTTTGGTTTCATGGCTCAAGATCCCGTTGTGTCCCTTATCTGCGGGGTGGTAGACTGGTCACCCCAGACCTGGCTCAGCTTTCTTCTATTCGCTACCCGTACCGGGTCAAAGTAGATTACGCCTTTTTGAAAGTAGCATCATCCTTTTGGGATCATGTCTTCTGATTCTCAGGTTTCTAAATGTGCCATCTCCCTGAAATTGGACTCCATTGTCTGTCACTATGTGGTGTGGCATTCCGTATCGACATATTATATTACGGGCTATGAAATAGTCCCAATAGTTACATATATTATTGTCCTCAAAGAATGCCCAGTAATGAAACCAGAGAACCTTCAAAACACTCAATGCAACTCAAATCCAAGTCTTTGAATAAATCATCTAAGCCAGACTCACAGTGTGTGTGTGCAAAGGTTCATTTACAGCTTGGTTCCCAGGTAAGCCAACTCAATGATTTCGTTTTAAAAATTGGGATCGATGGGTCAAACCAACCTAGATATCTCAATTATGCTCTGCAATTGCTTTTTCTGTGCTCAATATGGTATGATTTTTTTTTTTCAACACACTTACCTTTTAAGGTAGCATTTCTCCTCATGGTGGTCCTAATACTCGCCCATGGGTAGCTTCACGCTTATCAGTTATAGGTGGTTTAATTTTTTTCTTTAGAGACTTTTCTTTTATTTTCAACCATACCACACATCATAACACAAGAAAATCAGGATAGACATCTAAGTAAACGGTCATTCATCGACCTGCAATTTCTTCGACTAGTCATTTTGCCAACTACTCAGGTTTTCACTGCTAAAAACCTATAATTAAGTGCTTACGAGTCTAACATAGATCAACTACTCAAAGTGTCAGATAAAAGTACATCAAGAACTTATCATTTCTAAGATTTCACCCTAAAGCAAACAATTTCATCATTGGACTTATGCTTAACTATTAAGGACTAACAGGAAAAGACTCGAACAAGTAAGCAAAATCAATGTCTTTATGATTAATAAATGCATGATTACAATCGAATAAGATCAGGAAAATAAACATCTCCGTAATTTGTAACCTTGTCTTCTTCTCTCTACTTGCTTTCTTCGAACGTCAGATTCTCTAACTGAAGTAGTTCTTATTCTCATTTATTTCCCTCTTTTGCAACCTCCTCTTTGTCACTGCTCGAGAAGATTTCCCAAAAATCCCTCATCTGATCTGTTTCATCCTTACTACTGTTGTCTCATATCCCCATGCGGGAAGCTTGGTGGTTGAGAGTTTGGAGGACAAAGTTGGCGAGTAGGCCAGAGTTGATCATGTAGGTGGGTGGTGGAGCGAAGTAGTAGTTGGGTAGAGGGTTTTTATGTGTGTCGGGTTGTGCTTTTTCCGGGTCGGGTATGTTATATGTGTCAATGAGGTCCTGGATCTCATGCCTAAGGCGGATGCAGTTCTCAGTTTCATGGCCTTTTTGTTGATGGAAGTAACAGTATATGTTTAGGTCGAGGTAGTGTGGCACAGGATTTGGAAATGGTTTAGGTTCTAAGGGATTTAGGAGTCTTTGCCTCTTCAGCTCTTCAAACACCTTTGACAAAGGTCTACCAAAATTGGAGAATCACCTGTTTCTGATAGTGGTGACCCTAAAGGAGCGGGCTTGGTCCCTAAAGGCCCCCCAATGGTCTTTCTATTCTGGCCGTAAAACTTTCTGTTTCTCATTGTATGGGGTACTGTCAGACTGGCCATAGCGTTGGTCAAAACTTGTAGTTGCTCGGTAATTCTGGTGATGTTGGACTCCACTTGATCCATTCGAGAATTTTCACTGCCTGACGCATCCATGTTTGCTAACCTCTTCTTGACAAGTCTTCCTTCTTCTCTAGCCTAACGGATATCTATGATGGCTTTTAAGATAAGAGGTTAGCATGATGCATGTATGCATGCGATGCATGAGATGAGGTGTATGTGGTTATCAAAACATCATATATCCTTCCGACCTTATTCCTCCCACACTCATGGTAAGTCCATTTCTGCCCTAGGTATGGCTCATTTTATGCACCAATGTGGGGTACACAAAATCGTCCTCTCCTACGCTACAGGGGTGAACCTTGGCTATCTCAGTCCTTTTTCATCAGTAACAGACAAAGGTAGTCCATTTACAAGATTGACTAAACCTATTATCTCATTTTATGCACCAATGTAGGGTACAAAAAATCGTCCTCTCCTACGCTACAGGGGTGAACCTTGGCTACCTCAGTCATTTTTCATCAGTAACAGAAAAAGGTAGTCCATTTACAAGATTGACTAAGCCTATTATGGGGATCATGCCATTGTCTAGAAATGACGAATTAGGCCCTCGGTAATCACAGTTGTGGGGATGGACTTGGAGATATCCAAAAGTATACAAATATGTCATAACAAGACGTACCCTTCCTGGATGAAAACCAGTGTGGATATCGGACTCATGTATTTGGCATATTCGGATCATGTTTGGATACAAGTTGGCGCGTTATCTTTTTAAAGCGGTCAACCAGATTATCGTGAGGTGCAAACTTGTCCCAGTTGAAAAGGCCCATCAGGTTTACACTTTTGTGATAAGGTGGCTAAACAACTTCAAATGATAGAGGACCCAAACACAAGGTGGCCCATCGTCATTTTGAAAACTTTTGGCCCAATCATCATAAGATATAAACTCGTCCCAGTTTATGTGGCCCAAAAATTTTTTATCCTATGACGAGAGACCCAAATGGATCCCAATGATAATGGTCTCAAACACAAGCATAAGGGTAGCTTCTAGAGGACATATAACTATGGTTCATATGTGGGCTTATAAAGGGTATGGATTAAGGCTCCCGTCGGTGAAAGGTTGCTCACAACTAAGTCTCCCCACTCAAGGGTTCGAGCGACCAACTGAACGCGCCTTTTTTATAACCTAAGGTACGTCCCAACGAGCGTTGATGCCACATAACGATCCGCCGCCTTGAGTGAAAGTGACTTCACGATACATGACACCATCGGGGTAATAAGGGTATGAAAAATATATGAGACTTGGGTAACCAAAGCCAAAGCCACAGACACTACAAGGTATTATTTCGAGGCCGATTCTCTATCCCCAATTGAGTCGCCATCTGTAGGAGCGAAGCGGGGTTTACCGCTATGCCTATGATGATCAGCGACCACAATATTGTTGGGCTCGCAGCCCGTAGAGAGTACGGAGTAGTCCACGGAGGATTAAACCGGGTTCACACAATGGTATAGCCAAGTCTTATGCAGTTCTTGCAAGATAATTCAAATAAACACAAATTCGCGCACCCATAAACATTAATAGAAATAATGAAAGCGTATACATAGTTCCAAAAGCATATAAAATAAAGAAATACGAGAATAAAAATTATAATAAAAGAAGGCAGGAAAAGCGTAAATAAATAAATATAAACAAAAGAGGGTTAATTACGGTTGTATGGATATTTCCCGAGTGGTATGTGGAGTTGTATCCCAAGTACAGACAGCACTATCATCCATTCGGATTCGGCTACAGAATTTATGTCTGGGTTTCCATCCGATATACCATAAGGGATAATACCACACATAATCCTCAATGCAATATAAGCGAGCATAAAAAGGGGCGAAATAATAAAATAACAATAAAATTAAATAGACAAAAGCTAAATGATAAAATAAATGCGTTAAATAAAAAGATAAATAACAAATTAAATGCGAAATAATAAGATAAAGATAAACAATAAAATAAATGCGAAATAATAAAATAAAGATAAACAATAAAATGAATGCGAAATAATAAAATGAAGATAAATAACGAAACTAAATGCAGGATAATAAATAAAGATAAATAAAAAACTAAATGCGGGATAATAAATAATAATAAATAGACAGAAAGATAAATAACAAAAATAAAAGAATGAAAATGTGACCAAAAGATTTGGCCGTCTTTAATGTAGGATTTCACATACCCGGCTGGACGTATTTCACGTCCAACCAGGCATGCCGCGTCCAGAACAACAAAATGAATATAGTAAAGGGTGCCCTCAGGTCTTACCTTTCAAGTTGTTTTCTTGGAAGTGCATTAGGCCGTCGCCGGAAGGATTAAAGCTTGCTGTTTTTATGGTTTGTTGTTCCTGCTCGCTGTTTCTGCTTGCTATTTTGCTGTTTATGGGCTGCTGTTTTTATTGTTTTTTGGCAGCTATTTTTTCTGTTTTTGATGGTTTTTTAGGGACTGGTTTGGGTTGTTTTGGTTCACTGTTTTGGCTCTTTGTTTCGGTGATAGGGCTACTGGTTTCACGTTGATTTGAGGGTTAATTTTTTATGGTTATTGGTTTCTATAATGGGCTGTTTGTTGTTTTTGTCACGGTGAAGGGTCTTTATTGTTGTTGTTTGTCGTGAATGAAAGACTGTTTATTTTGGCTTGATTTTTATTGTTTGTGATTTGGCTGACTTATTGCTGCATGCGCTGTTTTCCCGTGCTGGCCGGTGCTTCACGTTCATGTGTGTGTGTTTTTGGCTTCTTGTGTGGCTTTGGTTGTCGTGTGTGTGTGTAAGCTTTGTGTGGCTTTGGTTGTCGTATGTGTGTGTCCAATGGTGAGATGTAGCCGTGGGTGAGTGTGTGTAGTCTTAGGTTTTTTTTTTGTGTTTGTTCGATGATGCCGTGTGAGGTTGAGAGAGGAGAGCCTCCTTAGGGTTTGGTTTTGTTGTCTTTTTATAATGCCCAGGGATCTCATAATCTTGGAAATAAAATCAAGCAAATTTGGGAGATATATTCTCAATTTATTTGGGGAACACAATCTCATAATTTTGGTGGGGACGGGATTTCAAATCTTATTAAATTGGGAGGTGATTTTGTGGGGATTTTCATATGTGTTTTGCATGGGATTTTTTATTTGGGAATGTCATGGGCGTGTGGGCTTGGTGTGGTGGGTCATGGGCGTGTGGGCTTGGTGTGGTGGGTCTTGGGCGTGTGGATGGATGGATGGGTTGTATGGGCTTTGGGCCGAGTGGGTTGCATGGGTTGCATGGGCCGAGGCTATGGTTTGAAACAGCGGCTGAATGAGTGAATCCGAGGCGGGCTAGTGAGTCTGAATCTAGTGAGGTGCTAACTTTGTAGGTTTCCCTTCCGGCATTCTTTTCCCGCAACTTCCGTAACTTTTCAGGTAGTACCTCCACACGAGGCTCATCATTGGGCTTATGCAAAAATGCAGTGTCTACAGCTCCCACCAGGCATGGATAAGATACATCTTGTTTTTCATGTATATATGTCATGCAAGTACTTGCATGATGAATCTCATGTGTTAGAACCCCAAAAAATCGATGTTTGCCAAGATCTATCCTATCTGGAGTAGCCAATATCAATAGTGGACAGAGAGATGAGGAAGTTACGATCTAGATGGATTCCCTCAGTTAAGGTGGTTTGGCAGCACCACAAGGGACAAGAACTCTCATGAGATCAAGAAGAAACCATGAGAGGGCAATATCCCCAGCTATTCATGGAAGAAGGTACGCTCCATACTTTTAGGTATTTTATTTCGAGGACGAATCATTTTAAGGGGGAGAATTGTAATGACTCAAAATTTCTTAGCCCAACTGAAGTCGTAACCCGGTGACTTAGATAAAAAAATTTCTTCGAGCATTAGCGAAAATTTTGGAGACGACTTAAAGGCCAATAAACCATATTCGATAATGGGCTTAGCGGGCTTAGTACTAGCCTATTGGGCCCAAGTCAAAATAAAGGCCCAATTCCAAGAATAATACTAATATTTAAACCAACCCAATATTAAGCCCAACAAAAATTTAAATTTTGGCCCAAATCCCCATTTTTCTAGAAAAAGCTATAACTTTCAAGACTTGTTTTATCATTTATTATGGACTAAAAACAAAAACAAAAACAAAAAAAGAAAAGAAAACCCACCCCACGTCCCCCCCGCTGAATTCACCATAGCCAAAAACCTTGGACTAATCCTGATCTTCACTTCTCTTCTTTTTCTGAATATTTTCGCTATTCGGGGGAAAATTTGCTATCTATAAGAGTTTTTTGGCTTTTGGGTCTACCCGGTGGAGTTTCTGTTGGAGAATGAATCTTAAAAGAAAAGAAAATTTTTTTACTCAGGTTTACTCAACATTTTACTCTGGTTCAAGCTTGCTATATATTCTTTACTACCAAAAGTTCTGGCGTTTTTTTGATCAATTTTTTTGTACCTCTATCTTTTTTACCACCTCTGATTTCTTAGATCATATGTACCTTATCCTCTTACTTTTCTTATAGATTTCTCTTTATCATCTATTTATGTATCTTTCCCACTTACTGTCTCTGATTACTTGAACATCTAGGTACCTTTCCTATTTTTCTTTCTAGCTTTCTCTTTCTCTTTCTACTTTCATTGGTGGGTATATTTAGAACTTTACTATTTCTTTCTATCTCTTTACTTCCCTGTCTCTGGCTGTTTAAGCTTCTATGCATCTTTTCTTTCTTTTTTATAGCTTTCTATACCCATTGTACTAAGTAACTATCATTAATACATGTATTTCCTAGGTTCGTAGCTCAACTTAATCTTGAATAATCATAGTATGATTCGTAACTAGAGTGAGAACTAGGGTTACTTATTGGGAAGAAACTTCGGTAGCCTTGGGAATGCTTACTAACCTGTCTATAGAGCTTGAGGACATACTCAAGGATCAGATACTGGAGAGGTAGTGCCTCGCATACGGGTATCCCAAAAATACTGCTTATATCAGGCCCCAACACTCTGCCCACTGCAGTCACTGAATCCCTAGACCATGCTCTGATACCATCTCTGTAACATCCCCAATCCGGGAGATGCTACCAGAAGGGAATATACTATACTATCTCCTGAGCCTCTGACTATCTGTTTGTAATCATCTTAACTGAACTAATCTCAAAAGACTTTCTCATGCATAGGGACCATAACCCCGACTCACCAACTTGAAATGCATCTCAAATGCTCATATAGTGTTCTCATTTGTACCACACATCACAACTTTGAAAATAAATACATTAGCACATTTCAATAACTTATTCAATACAGTTATGACATACATCTTTTACTTTGACACAGACAATACTGAAACTCTATACACACTCTGGTGGACTCAGACCCTCTAGTGACTGCCATCAGTATCCATCCTCCCGAGCTCGTCCTCCATGTTCCTATAAAATAAAACACTGGGAGTGGGGGGTTAGATCGTTTGAACGATCTAAGTGAGTGGGCGGTTTTTTTTTTTTTTAAAATGAAAATTGAAATACTTTATGAAACTAATGTTTTAGAAATCAATTCGAATCTATCTGAAAACTTTTCTTTTCTAGAGAACTTCTCTCAGAAATCTATTTCTGAAATCTTCTTTTGAAAATCTGGTTCTATGAATCTGTATCTGAAAATCTGTTCTGAAAACTATTTCCGAAATGTCTGTTTCTCAAAACTGTTTCTTTCTAGAAAATCCTTCTTTAGAAAACTAACTCTGAAATCTATATCTAAAACTGTTTCTGAAAAAAGATCTATGTCTCTGAAAAACCTGACTTATGGGGGCGTTACGTATCGTCGTCCCTCATACCCCTAACTAGAGCCGAGAGTGCAAACCCATAACTTTGGGGCATTACGTGCCACCGTCCCCCAAAGCATGCCACTTCTGTCCCTAAAACTAGTGGTCTTGGGGCGTTACGTATTGCCGTCCCCAAGCCACTAAACTATAACTGGGGTGCGGATCTATGCTACTCTCCAAGCTCTGAAACTAGGATCGAGGGGCATCTGTCATATCTAGTCCTGAACTAGGATCTGGGGACATTACGTATCATCGTCCCCCCAGTCCTCTACATGTGCACATGTCATCCATCAATTCCATGTCTGTATCCAGTTACATAATGAGGTGACTTTTTCCTCATGCCTCGAAAACATAAAAAGTCAGGCTATAGATTTCAAAACTATATAAAACATTAACATGAATCTAAAATCAAACATGGCTAACGCCCTATGTGCTTGAAAAAGTAAGTCTGGCATCAAAACATATAAATAAAAGAAACTTTAAAAAGAAGGGTTCACTCACTATTTTGGAGTCCCGCTAGTTTTTCTTCACTTCGCTGAAGAAACTTGTGGTTCCTGCGATGATCTATCATCGATAATTTCGATTTGAAAATGGAATAAGAATATATAGATCAGAATCAAGCTAAGTTTGCTTATTTAGGTCAGGGCTATCACTCTGAGGCGTATCGTACTTATATCATGATGTAATATATACATATGAGTTGATACGAGACTCCTAGGGTGGCTTCTAACACGCTGGGGTGGAACTAGAATGAATTAAAAACTGATTTGGGAAAGTTCTGGTCTCGCGTCGCGACGCAAAGTGTTGTGTGTCGCGACGTGAAAATTCCAGAAACGATTCTTAATTTTCCAGTACGCGTCGCGACACTAACCCCTTTGGCGTCGCGACGCGAACCTGATTTCCAAGTTTCTACACTTGCTTTCACAATTCTATCTTTCCCAAATGCATCCCCAATACTTCTATATCAATTTTATTACGAAAACCATTCCATTAAACCTCAATAATTATCCACAACATCATCAACATCTCCCTCAACATCAACTTATATCTATTTCATATACTCCTCTTAGTTTTATACCCAAAAACTTAACAAGTTGGGGTTTTTTAAAATTACCATTGTCTTGATACAAAAATAATACAATCATCATCACACCCAAGCTCACAACATACTACAAGTACCAAATCATCAAAACTTAATATATCACAATTTGGGTCATGATTTTCTTACCTCTTTTCCTTTGATTTCCAACACTTCTCCAAGCCTTTACTGGCTGCCATGCTCTTTTATCCTTTGTTTCTTTTTCCCTCTTCTCTCTTACTTCTTCTTCTTCTTTTATTCTCTTATTCTTCTTCTTTTATTCTTCTTTTTTTTTCCACATTTTTCTTCTTATTTTCTTTTCTAATTTTGTGAAATGATGAATAGTAATCCCCATTTTATACTAAGGCTTCTTTGAAATTTGGATTAATGAAGAAAAATGTAGAAATGTTGAGAAAGTTTGGGATTCTTCTAGATAAGTACGCAACACTATTCATCCAGAATTTTAACTTGCATTTTTGACTTGCTTCTGGTCCGAATTTGGAAAAATGTTCAACGCGGACGTTGTAGTCTCGATCTCAGCTTTCCGACGATATAAAATTTATAAAAATCGGAGTTCGTATGGGAAAGGTACGACCCAAATACCATGGGCTGTTCGGATTGGAACATAATACAGTTTCGTATCAGAAATTCGAGGAATTCACCGATTATCCCCAAATTCGTTCCATGAATGTATATGTGCTCGAACATAATTTATATTATAACATTCGTCCCACAATGTAACAGTAGCTGGAATTTCCGGTCGTTACAAATTCTCCCCCTAAATATTATTCGTCCTCGAATCCTTTCAAAATACTGAGCTTGGTATTGTAACTTCTGGAAATGTAGCATGCTATAACCTTGTTTCTTAAGGTCTGAATTCTTGTTTTCCTTTAACTGGTATCCGGGGGTTACTTTTTTCTATCTGACACT
This sequence comes from Zanthoxylum bungeanum, assembly GCA_019454045.1. NCBI lineage: Eukaryota > Viridiplantae > Streptophyta > Magnoliopsida > Sapindales > Rutaceae > Zanthoxylum > Zanthoxylum bungeanum. The sequence continues at coordinate 248,993 of SKCR01032841.1, forward strand.
CTATAATTGTCTTTCACTTATTTTTTTCTTCCCTAAAAGGTTTAATACTTCTCTTAAGACTTCTTGGATAACTATTCATTATGTACTTTTCTTCACGAAAGTATATCCAACTTGTAGAATCTGAAATCATTTAGTTGCACTCATGCTAATATGGATCTATCTACGGTTGTTCTACAAGAATTGCTTGTTTTCATCTTTTATTTCTCTTGCTAGGTTATTACCAACTCTTAAATATTTCTTGGCTTCTGTGACTCCTTGCAGCTATCATAGGTCTATTATACTTTGTACCATAACCAATAACCTTTTGCTATCTTTGTCTTAAGTATACCTCAAGTTTTTCACTTCCTTTATTTATTATAACTACATTAATGGTCTATCTGAGTGCATCCTCAATCTCTTCTTATCCAACGCCTTCTTATGCTAAATAATGAATTTTGTCTCTTAAGGTTAGGGTTCTTTTATGTCCATCTTAACTTGAAACAATCCAATACAAAGATACTCCTTATTGCAAATAGAAACATTAGTCCCAATACGCTTCCAATGCTACTTGCTCAGTTTGAACTAGGTTTTATTCTCTTAGTTTGACTACTTAACAGTCTATTTCTTATTACTGACTTCCAATTACTTATTGGCTTCATCCTCTAGATTCTGATGTCTTCATCTTTATATTCGTTGCTAAGATAAATCTGAGTGTCATTCTTTTGTAACGCCTTGTTTCTTAACATTCGTATTCTTATAGTTTCTTTCTTAAGTTATTCCTATATTCACACTTTAGTTCCTTTGGGTATCTCCATATTGTTCCTCCATAAATCCATTTCTTATTACATTTTTTTCCTATTATACAACATAAAAACTCATTAGTTGTACTTAATACCTTTCTTTTGTTACTGTCTAATAGAATTTCAGTCTTATTTCAGCATTTATAAAATCTATTATCTCGTACTACTACTAATCTTAACTTTGTAAAGTTTATTCTTGTATTTATGGACCTTTATCATCATCTATTTAATATCTATTCCATTGTCGTTTTACTATGACAGTCATATCTCCAAGTATTTTTCTTGTATTCTATCTTTTTTCTGCTTTATTCTATATTTGAGACTTCTGCTATCTATGTCCATGTTTTCTTACCATAAGGAAATTATCTTACATGTCTTTTACCATGTCTAACATTATTCTTATGTATTCTTGTTTCTGGTAATCTAATACTGTACCTCTTCATCGTTCCATCTAGACAACTTCTCTTCTAATTCTATTGCTTAGAGTTATTTTCCTTTTCTATTATGTTCTTGTATTATATTGAAAGACTTTATGCTCATGTCTCCTTCCATTAAGCATTTTACTTGTTCCTAAGAGTGTCTTAAGGAGAGCTTCGAGGTCCATCTTTGTCGCTGTCGTCTAACGAGCGTTGGGAGGGTGGGGTTTGTCCTAGATATTTCTGGTTGCGGTATTCTCACTAGTTACCCGTACTTCAGTTATGCGTGCCACTTATCTATGAGCTTATGACTCTCTTATCTGCATATCTGGTGTTAACTCCCAACTTAGGTTCTTTTTTTAACAACCATCTGAACTATCTCTTACCTCTTACTGAGAACTTTCATAAGGTTCATACTCTCTCAAACTCCTACCATATTTCCTCTGTTATACTTCCTTACTAAGTTTCGCTCTGTTACTTTGGTTTTCCTTCTTATCTTGATTTCTTGACCCTCTTAGGTCTCTCATCCATTGGAAACTCCATATTTACAACTAATTGTGATATTACTACTATATCTTTAGCTTGGGTAATACATTCTTACTAATCCTTTCTTTTCTAGTATGGTGGGATATTTATATAAGTTAGATACTTTACTCCTGTGTTGCCATGTGATGCCTACTTTATTCCCTTACTCTTTTGAGCCTTTACTTCCTTGAAAGCTTTCTGCCCTAGTATATATCAGGTTATCCCTTCTGTATTTGGCTAAACTTATTGTAACTACAAACTACTCCATCTCGTTCAAGATATTGCAATTTTCTATTCTTATCTAGGTCCTATTGAGCTTCTGGGTTTGACTGTCACATGATCTGTTTATCTTGTTCAATGATCTTCTTTATTTATTCATCTTCTCGTTGGGCTCTAAATTGGGGGTGAATACACGATTTCTTTGGAAATCTGAAAGTACAAGTTTCTGTTAAATGTTTAAGTCCAACGATGGTCTAGTTGGGTGTCTACATACTTACTGGTGTCAGAGTTTCTGAACAAAAGAGTCATCGTTCATTCTACTGGGCCTGCACCGACTTTTCACAACCTTCTTTAATTATGCCAAGGTTCCCATTTGCGTCGTTGTCTTTAAATTTCATCATCTCTTCTACTATAAATACTAGTCTTTCTTACTGCTTTGTATTTCCCTATTCTATCTCTTGGCTTTATGTTGTACTATTGTGACTTGTAATGGTTCATTCTCATGGGCTATTTTCTAGGTCTTTGCTCTCTACTCTCACTATTGGCTACGACTATGCCATTTAATGTTTATTTTTTCGTGCTGGTAATCTTGTTAACTTCTTAGTACCTTCAATCTCATGGGTCTGTATTTTCTAAACTCACGTGGGTTTCTATTATTATTGGTCTGATCTATGAGTTCTACTATGGTTGTTCTATTCTGTGGACTATACTGAGTTCTCTCCATTCTAGCTTCGGAGGCTTTCGAGGTCTTTTTCTGGATGATATTTCTCCTCATGTCTCACGTTTCTATTTTTAGGGTAGATGTTCGTCGGGTTTTCTTACGGTTGCCTTTATCTAAACTGGAAAAGGACATGGCAAGCCTCTACATCTTGATGGTTATCGTGATCCTTGTTCTAGTACTTCGTGTCCTGATAGATTCTATTACTCATGTAAGGTAGGTATGGGATAGACTTCGTAAGGACAACTTCCTTTCTAAAATCACTAGGTGACGAGGATTTTGGTAAGTCGGATCTTATCTACATTTGTTTCTTTGGTTAAGTTAACTAATCACTTCTCTTTACGTCTTTCATTATACTTACTCACGGATCTAGGTTTGGGTATCCGGAACTTCCATATCTTTTATGATAGTTTGGGTTTATTGGAAACTCCATTAACTAATCATGATCTTTACTTCTCTTCTTTTTCTGAATATTATCGCTATTCAGGGGAAACTTTGCTATCGATAAGAGTTGCTTATGGCTATTAGGTCTACCTGGTGGAGTTTCTGTTGGAGAAGGAATCTTAAAAGAAAAGAATAATTTTTTACTCAGGTTTACTCAACATTTTACTCTTGTTCAGACTTGCTATATACTCTTTACTACCACAAGTTCTGGCAATTTCTTGATCATTTTTTTGTACCTCTATCTTTTTTACCACCTCTGATTTCTTAGATCATATCTACCTTATCATTTTACTTTTCTTATAGATTTCTCTTTATCATTTATTTCTGTATCTTTCCCACTTACTGTAACTGATTACTTGAACATCTAGGAACATTTCCTATTTTTCTTTCTAGCTTTTTTTTTCTCTTTCTACTTTCTTGGGTGGGTATCTTTAGAACTTTACTATTTCTTTCTGTCTCTTTACTTCTTTATCTCTGGCTGTTTAAGCTTCTATGCATCTTTTCTTTCTTTCTTATAGCTTTATATGCCCAATCCACTAAGTAACTATCCTCAGTATTTGTATTTCCTAGGTTCGTAGCTCAGCTTAATCTTGAATATTCATAGAATGATTCGTAACTAGAGTGAGAACTAGGGTTACTTATTGGGAAGAAACTTCAGTAGCCTTGGGAATTCTTACTAACCTGTCTATGGAGCTTAAGGACATACTCAAAGATCGGATACTGGAGAGGTAGTGCCTCGTATATGGGTATCTCGGACATACTGCGTATACCAGACCCCAACACTCTATCCACTACGGTCATTGACTCCTTAGACCATGCTCTGATACCATCTCTGTAACATCTCTAATCTTGGAGATATTACTGGCAAGGAATAGACTGTACTATCCCCTTGAGCCTCTAACTATCTGTTTGTAATCATCTTAACTGAACTAATCTCAAAAGACTTTCTCATGCATAGGGACAATAACCCCGACTCACCAACTTGAAATGCATCTCAAATGCTCATATAGTGTTCTCATTAGTACCATACATCACAACTTTGAAAATGAATACATTAGCACATTTCAATAACTTATTCAATACAGTTATGACATACATCTTTTACTTTGACACAGACAATACTGAAACTCTATACACACTCTGATGGACTCAGACCCTCTAGTGACTGCCATCGGTATCCATCCTCCTGAGCTCGTCCTCCATGATCCTGCAAAACAAGACACTAGGAGTGAGGGTTACATCGTTTGAATGATCTAAGTGAGTGGACGTTTTTTTAAAAAATGGAAATTGAAATACTTTATGAAACTCATGTTTTAGAAATAAATTCAAATCTATCTGAAAACTTTTCTTTTCTAGAGAACTTCTCTCAGAAACTATTTCTGAAATCTTCTTTTGAAAATCTGGTTCTGTTAATCTGTATCCGAAGATCTGTTTTGAAAACTATTTCTGAAATGTCTGTTTCTGAAAACTATTTCTTTCTAGAAAATCATTCTTTAAAAAACTAACTCTGAAATCTATATCTAAAACTGTTTCTGAAAACTGGTTTATGTCTCTGAAAACCTGACGTATGAGGGCGTTACGTATCGTCGTCCCCTCATACGCCTAACTAGAGCCGGCATTGCAAACCCATAACTTCGGGGCGTTACGTATCACCGTCCCCCAAGCCACTGAACTAGAACTAGGGGTGCGGATCTATGCTACCCTCCAAGCTATGAAACTAAGATCTAGGGGCATCTGTCATCCCTAGTCCTGAACTAGGATCTGGGGACATTACGTGTCACCATCCCCCTAGTCCTCTATATGTGCACATGTCATCCATCAATTCCATGTCTGTATCCAGTTACATACTGAGGTGGGTTTTTCCTTCATGCCTCGAAAACATAAAAAAATCATACTATAGATTTCAAAAATTTATAAAACATTACGTTTAACATGAATCTGAAATCAAATATGGCTAACGCCCTATGTGCTTGAAAAAGTAAGTCTGGCATCAAAACATATGAATAAAATAAATTTTAAAAAGAAGGGTTCACTCACTGTTTTGGAGTCCCGCTAGCCTTTTTTCACTTCGCTGAAGAAACTTCTGGTTCCTACGATAATCTATCATCGATAATTTCGATTAGAAAATGGAATAAGAATATATAGATCGGAATCAAGCTAAGTTTACTTATTCAGGTAAGGGCTATCACTCTGAGGCGAATCGTACTTATATCATGATGTAATATATACATACGAGTTGATACGAAACTCTTATGGTGGCTTCTAACACGCTAGGGTGGAACTGGAATGAATTAAAAATTGATTTGGGAAAGTTCTAGTCTCGTGTCGCGACGCAAAGTGTTACACGTCACAACGCGAACATTTCAGAAATGATTCTTAATTTTCCAGTACGTGTCGCGACGCTAACCCCTTTGGCGTCGCGATGTGAACCTGATTTCTAGGTTTCTGCACTTTCTTTCACACCCAACCTCAAAATTGCCATTGTCTTGCACAAAAATCAGACAATCATATCACACCCAAGCTCACAACATACTACAAGTGCCAAATCATCGAAACTTAATATATCACAATTTGGGTCATGATTTTCTTACCTCTTTTCCTTTGATTTCCAACACTTCTCCAAGCCTTTAATGGTTTCCAAGCTCTTTTATCATTTATTTCTTTTTCTCTCTTCTCTCTTTCTTCTTCTTTTCTTCTTCTTCTTTTTTTCTTCTCTTTCTTTCCCACGTTTTTCTTCTTCTTTTCTAATTTTGTGAAATGATGAATAGTAATCCCCATTTTATACTAAGTGTAGAAATGTTGAGAAAGTTTGGGATTCTTCTAAATAAGTCTGCGGTACTATTCATCTAGAATTTTAACTTGCGTTTTTTACTTGCTTATGGTCCAAATTTGGAAAAATGTTCAATGCAAAAATTATAGGTCTTGATCTCAGCTTTCTGAAAGATATAAAATTCATAAAAATCGGAGTTCGTATGGGAATGTTACGGCGTAAATACGATGGGCTATTCAGAGTGGAACATAATACAGTTTCGTATCGAAAATTCGAGGAATTCACCGATTATCCCCAAAGTTGTTCCATGAATGTTATTGACAGAGGAAATTCTAGTCACCCTGGAACGAAATCGCCCTAAGATGAAGGAAAGAACGAAGGGAGGAAGGACGATGGAGCGAAGAGCGACGAAGAGCTTGAGACGACCGAATTAGCGGTTAGGACGAAAATACATGATGCAGTTGCTTCCACGATCAAGCAGTTGAGACGCACAGCCCAACGATTGAAGGCACGATCCAGCAGCTGTAGGGAGATACTGGGACCGCCCAAGTAGTTTACAAGCTTCACTATAAAAGCTCCACCCACGATCAAGCAATTGAGACGCACAGCCCAATGGTTGAATGCACGATCCAGCAGCTGCAGGGAGATACTGGGACCGCCCAAGCAGTTTACAAGCTTCACTATAAAAGCTCAACCCATGATCAAGCAGTTGAGACGCACAGCCCAATGGTGCCCAACGGTTGAAGGCACGATCCAGCAGCTGCAGAGAGATATTGGGACTGCTCAAGCGATTTACAAGCTTCACTATAAAAGCTCATTCGTACAGAGAGAAAAACCCCGATCAAATGAAGACTCAAACGAGCATTTTTTTATCTTTTAGTTTCTATAACTTTTAGGACTGTAATTTGTGTGTTTGCGCCCCTTGGAGGCTTATTCACTTAATCAAACACCCCTGCTGGGACTTTGTCTCAGGAGGTTTGAACCTTACACGTTTCTCTTTCTTCTTCGCGCACAAAAATCGCGCAAACAGTTTTTGGCGACCACAATGGGAGACTTGGTGTAAGAAGTGGAGATGCCTCCGAAAAAAAACACTCAAACTGGCCCAGGTACGGAGGAAGAAGGACTGGAGCAAACCAACCAGCCCCACGTTCCAGCCGTGGTAGGTCATTTCGAGGGTCTGGCAGAGGCTAGTCGATACGAATCGGTGCGAGAACTCAGCCCTAATACAGTCCGTACATTGTTCAGTGAGTTCACACAGGATGTTGTTGAACAGGTTAGGCTACAGAACGCTCATGTCATAGATAAATTTGTCTCGACTAGCAATTCACATTATGAAAATATGGCCAAACACTTGAGCTCATTGAACGAACTAATGGCCAAATGTGTAAATGGGGGGACAGCCCCACCATGGACTACACTTTCCCCTGCACCAAACAGTCAAGAGGTTGGTGTTGGAATTTTCTAAGCATCCCAAGATCATATCAAGCAATGAAAATACAAAGTGAATACATCGAGGAAGTTGTGGAATACTTACATCGAGCGGTTGAGCGATGCGGTGATGAACAAAAACTTTTTAAGCCCTTTGAAGCTCCTCCAAGGTCTCGGCAGTGGCCTTTCTTGTTGTCCTCAAATTCGTCCATGGGAGGGTGCATCAAGCTCCAAGATTTGTTGTATAATTCCATGCACACGGGTTGGTTTCCCTATCACCTTGGTATGTCTCATTTGAGTGCTAGCTCTCTTGATTTTTGCCACAAAAATCATCACATTTCTTCTTCCTTGTTCACTGTTTTTGCCCAGAAAAACAGAAGAAAAACAGCCCACTTTGGGCGTGAGGAAGAGAGAAGATGGGAGAGAGAGAGAGAGAAAAATGTGTTATGGTTAAATTGATTTCCAAAATCAATAAATAAAACATATACCAAAATTTGTGAAAAGCTTTCAAAAAGTCAACACAAATTTGGCTCCAAAATGGCATTAAATGCTATCAACCAATCACATCACTATTTACATCAATCAATCAATCAAGTGACAAGTTGTTACATCACTCAAAGTGACTAATGATTTGACGCTTGATGCGACTAGTGATTTGACGCTTGATGTGACTTGCGTGCCGCACTCAAATTCGAAATGCGAATGCGCTCACAAACAATCCCGGGCTCGGGTTCGTTAATTCCAAATTAACAAATTTTCCGTTGCGACGTAATTAATTAATTATTCCTAGCAAAATCACTATTCACATTGCTTACGAATTAATTCTAAATTAACTCGTTCGCCCGAATTAAAATTTAATTTCAATTCCGCGTCGAAATCCAATTTCGTTTAATATATCGAATATATTAATTTATCGATTAATTCCAAATTAATCGTTATCTCTCTTTAAATGATATTTTATCCTAGATAAAATATCTCCGTAATTATTTCCAGATTAATTTTCTCTCTCATCTAATTAATCCCAGATTAATAAAGTGCGAGTCATACGTCATCGGTGAATCTTCGGGAAGCGACCCATGAGATCCTCATATATGTTGGTAGTAAATTCGATCGTCGGACTATCCGAACACGTACGTACCTAGTACTACGTTTTCACCGATTTACAAGACAAGGTTGGCTTCTAGCAAAGCGCCATGCCTACCCAATTCTCCAGAAACATGCTTACAGGAATAAGCGATCTATATCAGGCGTAGTATACGTAATATTGCGTATTTCGATCCAGTATCGGATGTCACGTGCTAGGCCTGGGGCTGGAATTGTGTCTTCCCCGTACGAAGCACATATCGGATCTCTGGTAACTAGTCTCTATAATCGGATATACATGACCTAGTCATAATATCCCGATAGTTGCAGCATATAAGAGAACGATTTCCGTATCCTACGTGACCATCATCTCCACTATGACTGGAGTGATACTTCCGTCTTGACATCACACCCAACACACTACGTATACCCAGCAGAGGCGTACACAGAACCTGTTAAAGCCCTGGACGACCTAAAACCAAAGTACATTGATTGTCGCAAGTATTAGCGGTGCAAGTCTCAGGTTAAGACCAAATACACCTACCCTGATTTCGGACTTCCATAGACACATAGTCATACTACCAATGGAATTCTGAGGGGTCTATCCAGAGCGAAGCTGTTTCCCGTACCATCGGTAAAACACAACCTCCTACTACACTTGCATGAGTATCCTATACCCAAATATATGAGAACTATGCCGTTATGCCCTCACAACACACACAAGTGTAATACTAGTCTTTTACGCATTATCGATGTCCGATCTCGATAATACTCTGACTAGGGATATTTAATGATTAAACCTTCGTGGATTGATACTGTCTCATATCATCTCAATCCAGGAACTAATCATAAGGACCTCATATCATTTATACATCTTGGTGATCTAATCACAAATGATAAGAGAGCAATTTCCTTTGTCACATAGTTAATTTGTACAAAAACACCATGATCTGTATAAATAGTGACGCTATGGGTCATAAATGTCCAACAGTTGGTTCGACCAATGTTCCATTACAAGGAATTACGATCCCTACAACTTCTAGGGGAGGAACAAGTCCTGGGGGCAATGGTCCACAATTAGGGCCAAATATGCATCAAGGGCCAAATATGGCACAACATGAAGTGGTGTTGCCTCAAGGCATCCAGGCTTCTCAGGGGCATAATCACGATTATGTCCCACTTTTGAGAGGACCGCAACTGCCGCCCATAGCCATGCCATTTAATGGCAACGATATGTTAAGGGAAAAAATGACCGAGATCCTACAAAACCAATTCGGTCTAGGCATATGGCCAATTCGGCCAAGGTATTGGAATCCGTATCCTGATTGGATCGATGTGGCTTATCTGTGGCCTCGAACTACAAGTTACCAGATTTTTCCCTATTTACAAGGTCAGGGGAGGTTTCTACCATGGAACACATACGGCGATTTACCCTTCAGTGTGGGGAAGTCAATGATTTCCACAAATTGAGGTTATTTCATGGCTCATTGTCAGGAGTAGCTTTCTCCTGGTATGTCAGTCTGCCGGCCAATTTGGTAGAAAGTTGGCAGCAAATGGAACAATTATTCCATGCCCAATTTTACAAGGCCGAATCTGAAGTAGCCTTGGCCGATTTGGCAAACCTAAGACAGTTGCCAAGAGAGTGGGCCGAGACGTTTTTACAGCGGTTTAAGGTAGCCCGAGGCCGATGTTACGTGCCTTTGCCCAAAAAGGAATTTGTGAGGATCGCTCAAGGTTGCCTCAATCTCGATCTAAAAAAGAAATTTTAGGATCGTGAATTTTGGGACATCCCCCAACTCACCACTAGTGTGGTGCGTTATGAGCGGTTATTACGAGAAGAGGAACAAATAAAAAATTCGAGCAAAGAGACGTATTATAGAAACATTGATTATGAAATGGGCGAAGTAGACGCCGAATCGGCCGATTTATGTTTGGCCGAATTGGTTAAGGGGAAGCCTTACATTTGTAAGACGTGGTTGGAGCCCCAAGCCAATGAAAAGAACGATAAAAAAGTAGGAAATTCTCTTTTGATATCACTAAAGTTGATGCCATATTCAACCAGTTGTATAAAGATAAATAAATTAATTTTGAGCGATCGACACATGTTGCCAACAGCCGAACAAATCGGTAGTAAAAAATATTGTAAGTGGCACAATGCATGGTCTCATACAACTAATAATTGTCTTGTTTTTCAAAATGTTTTACAGGATGCCATAGAATTTGGACGAATTACGTTAGAGGAAAAGATAGCAGTGGATAACAACCCTTTTCCAAAATCGGTGGAATTGAACATGATCAACCCAGACCTTGCCAAGATGAATCTGCCGAAGGTCAAATTAGTTCTAGACGAAGGATAGCACCATCATCGTCCAAGCGCTCTGGAAAGGATTAAGGCACCTTCAGAGCACGAAGAATGGTAGAATGTTTGTAGTCGATGCAAAAAAAATATAGAGCGGATGAGGGAGTTAGAAGAGACTTGTGAAAGGCCCATAAAGAAAGAGTCGGCAGCATGGCAGCCACGGACCTTCGCCCCAAGATTCTATGGGGAGAATTCAAATTTTGTCCAAAATATAAGAACATTTAGGCCGAAAATTCATCGGCCCAACATATGGCATTCATACCGAAGGCCACTGTCAAAACAGCGTCCAGGCAGGAACTACTCCCCCGTGGATGAAATGATGAGGACGCAGTTAAGGCGACATCAAAGAAACTATGGCCGTATGATGCGCCAACAAAGCGAAGCAAGAGCCACTATGGGCCGTAGCCTTCGCATCATGGAAAAATCAGAAGCAAACAAGAAAGGGAGTGACAACAAAAAAAGGAGCAGTGACGAGCGGTGATGAACGCACTAAGTTCGACAGGCGAAAGTGGGACGAAACAGACGACGAAGAACCTACTATCGTCATTCAGTTCGGCAGTATGCCACCGGTTGTGGCCAACCATTACTTATTGCCTGCAAAATTCAAGGGGGATAACAGCAGATAAGCTGGAACAAGCGAAGACGTCTATGAGGGCAACGAGATCGAATTTGCAGCGCTCTCGATAACAGATAGGGAGGCTTCAGATGAGGAAATGCCGACATAGAAGAAGAAATAGACATCAAAACCGAAGCAAGGAAAAGAGGAATTTCATAAAATCGGCTTCTCAAAGAATTGTATGAGGTCGGCAATCCTGCAGTCGGGACATTGGGAGAAGATTTGGGACGATATCCATTCCTCGTTTTTTATGGGACACCTAAGATAAAACGGACCATCACTAGAGCCGAAAAATGGAGATTGGCCGTCAATAACGTCTCTCAAGGTGCACCAGCCACATTGCTACCATCTGGATGGGACATGAAAGAAAAACCGCCTCAAGCTAACAATGATGGCGATCAAGCAATGGAGATAAGTCTGTCAGGGAAGGTGATATTCCCAAAGCCGCCACCACCACAAATGACAAAGCGTCTGCAGCCGCTGTACGTAAAAGCAAAGGCTAATGGGATACCTATCACCAAAGTGTTGATTGATAATGGGGCGGCCATTAATGCAATACCAGTTAGGATGCTAGGACGTTTGGCAAAGTCAGAAGAAGACCTCATCCCTACGGAAGTGGTTCTTACCAGCTTTAATGGAGGGGCAATGATGGCCAAAATGATTATTCTGTTGGACTTGCAAGTGGGAAATATTACGAAAACAGTAGTATTTTGTCATAGATGGGCCGAAAACATACAAAATGCTCCTGGGACGAGACTGGATACACGTCAGCCGATGCATCCCTTCATCCTTTCATCAATGCCTAGTTTTCTGAAACCAAAGGGACGAGGTGGAGATAGTGTATGCCGACAATAAGCCTTTCGGTGCAGAGACAAATTCGGCCGAGTACTTCATGTACGAAGGGAATTATGGGCAAACTAGAGTTCTGAATGAAGGGGAAAGCCCGACCATTGTGGCTCAAAATGACGAGCCGTACCCCGCAGGACTGCTGAATGATTTTTTCGCACAGACAAGACCAACCACAGTGGTTTTTGGAGAGCCAACGCACAGCAATTTAAATGAAGAACAAGCAGAATAAGGAGCAAGTCGCCCTTGCGGCCTCCAAGGCCAATTTAATGGCCTATGTAGCAGAGCGAAGAAATGAGGCCGAAGCACAGGCCGTGATTTCGGCCTTAAGAGTCGAACTGCTGGCACATCAGACGGAGGACAAGATAAGAGAACTATTTGGAGTGGACTGCTTGATAGAAGGAGTTGAATCAATGGAAGAAGAAAAATACGCTCTGAATGGACGACGAAAGACAAATATCTCAAGAGGACAAGATGCATTGGATGAGGTAAATTTGGGGAGCGAGCATGATAGACGCATCACTTACGTCAGCAAGGAACTGGAGTCCCAGGGAAAACAAAAGTGTTTTCATCGCTGTTGAAGCTAAAGGACAAGGACGAATTCGTCTGGACCGAAGAACATCGAAAGGCTTTTGACAGCCTAAAGAAATACTTGTCACAGCCGCCGGTGATGGTACCCCATGTGCCAGGTCGGCCAATGAAGCTGTATATTTCAGTTGAAGAACAATCTATCGCTGGGATGATCGCGTAAGATGATGACATGAACGTCGAAAGAGCCATTTATTATATCAGCAGACAATTGCTGAATTATGAATGTAATTATTCTCAAATGGAGAAATTATGTTTGGCTTTATATTTCACGTGTACTAAATTATGAGCCTACCTCAGGCCGAACATAGTGTATTTGATCACAAGAATTAATATAATAAAGTACATGTTTTCTCATCCTATCTTGTATAAAAGAGTTGGGTTTTGGTCACTATCACTTTTGGAATTCGATATACGGCATGAGCCCCAAAGAGCCGTTAAAAATCAAGCTTTGGCCGATTTCTTGGCCGATCACCCATGTTTGAACAATATTAAAGAAATAGAAATGGATCTGGACGAATGCAGTCTGAAATCATGGACGATGTATTTCAATGAAAGGAGCTGGAATATGGATTGTCTTAGTCAGCCCGTTGGGAGAATCATTTCGGTTCTTAATCAAGTTGAATGAATATTGCACTAATAACCAAGCCGAATACGAAGCCTTGATACTTGGGTTGGAGATGCTCCTCAACATGGGAGTAACCCATGTATCCATTAAGGGGGATTCGCAACTAGTATTCCAACAAGTGATAGGAACCTTTAAATGCCAAAGCCCATCAGTCATGGCATTATTGGATATGGCCAAAGAGTTGGTAGAGTGATTTGATCATGCTGAGTTGGAACACGTTCCAAGGGCGAAGAACGAATTGGCCAATAGCTTAGCTCAAGCAGCTTCTGGGTGTAAGCAGAAAAATATAGATGGGATATATAGGAGCGAAGAGGTCAAGCCAGCCCTAATGAGATGAAATAGGCACACGAATGTCATGGTCATCGAAGCCAAAAATGAGGACGATTGGAGGAGCGAAATCAAGACGTTTCTAAAACAGCTCGAAGGAGGGAAGGATCGAAGGCTAAAACTTAAAGCCCTGAACTACGTAGTCTCAGGAGATGTACTATATAAAAAATGACAAGATGGATTGTTGTTGAAATGTGTAGGGCCACCTGAATCCAAAACTATCATGGCCGAAGTGCATGAAGGTGTTTGTGGGGCTCACCAAGCAGGAATAAAAATGAGATGGTTGATTATACAAAGCGGGTATTATTGGCCGAAGATGGGAGAATTGTGTATCTCGTATGCCAAAGGATGCATTGCTTGTTAGAAGCACGGGCCTATTCAAAGGGCACCAGCGACAGAGATGATCCCAGTTATTAAACCGTGGCCGTTTATGGGATGGGCGATAGACTTGATATGGAAGATTTACCCAGCATCAAGCAAGATGCATACTTTCATCATTGTTGCTACCGATTTCTTTACCAAATGGGTGGAAGCTATCCCAGTTGTGGAAATCTCCCAAGAACAGATCATCAAGTTCATAAAAGAGCATATAATTCACTGATTTGGTATACCACAAACAATAGTGGTAGACCATGACACCTCATTAAACAGTGAAAAGGTGAAAGATTTACTGGCCGAATACGGAATCCGGTTGGTAAACACTACCCCCTATTATCCTCAGTCAAACGGTCAAGCAGAATCGTCCAATAAGACCCTTAAAGGGTTGATTCGGAAGATGGTGACAGACAACGCTAGATGATGGGATGAATATTTGAGTCAGGCTCTATGGGCCTATAGGACGTCACCACGAACAAGCACTTCAGTGATGTCATTTCAGTTAGTGTATGGCCACGAGGCTGTGCTTCCAGTAGAAATGAATATCGAGTCCACCAGGGTGATGTTACAAGAAAAGCTGACAAATGAAGACTACGACGAGGCAATGATCCAGAATTTGTTGGAATTGGATGATATCAGATGTGATGTGCTAAATCGTCTAGAAGCACAAAAGAGAAAAATAGCCAAGGAATATAATCTCAGAGTAATGGCTAAATCGTTCAGGGAGGGCGAATTAGTATGGAAAACTATATTGCCACTTGGTTCTAAGGACCCGGCGTATGGCAAATGGTCGCCCAACTGGGAAGGCCCATTCGTGGTGAAAAATGTGTTACCAAACGGAGCCTACCATTTGCTGGACTTAAACGGAAGAGTGTATGCAAGAGCGATAAATGGCAAGTACTTAAAGAGATATGTGCCCTATTTGTGGGAGCACGAAAATGTACAAAATGCACTGGAATAATAATATATTTTCATTAATTACGGACGAAAACGTCCTAAAAATACAAGGAATAGACGATATAACGTCTTACAAAAATCATTAATTTTTGCCCGAAGACCGCCGAAAACCCCCGGGCAGCTCCTTAATGGCCGAAAGCGTCTCTCTCCTCAAGCGCCATTCGTCCTGAATCTCCAAACCCACCGCATCCAAATCAGCCAAGCTTTTCTCAAAATTTATACGAGCCAGACCTTCATACTCTGCCATAGACTCGTCCATCTCCATTACTTGAGTAGCAATGGTCCTCCTCTTAGCCTTTTTTCTCATACGACTTTGCTCGACAAGATGCTGAATCTCTTGTAACTTTCGCTCCAGGTCCAGGAAGACCGATTCCTCGGTCATCATTTCTTCTGTAGTGTCCCTCAGGGCCTGATGAAGGGCGTCAAGAGAGCCACAGAGCGTTTCTTTCCTCATTACAGAGGAGCGAAGCCCAACCCTCTGGCTGTGCATATTGCGATACCGAGAGAGAAGGGCTGCTATGTCGTCTTGCATTTCTTGGAGGAAAATCTGATCATCAACCGATATGGGCAAGGTAGGGAGGGCCAATATCCGGCTTAATTTGGAGGAGCTTTTGTCCAATTGAAGGACGTTCTCTGGCCGAACGGCCTGACTAACCTCCAGTGCAGCAAATGAAGTGTATTGACCAAGAATCTCCCGAAGGCCCTCCAGGTCTGTACTGGTGTTGACCGAAGGCGAAGGAGGCCGAAAAGAAACAGAAGATAATCGCCTAAAGCGGTCCAAAATGTTCTGGACCGATTGCAGCAATGGGTCGGATGCTTACACACGAAGAAGGAATTAGCAAAATGAACTAAGATCATGAGCTAAAGGAAATGGGAGAAAGACTTACCACCCTAGAACCAGAACTGGAAGGCCGATCCACCAATGCCTCAAATGCCTCAGCTTGTGGTTGCACTAGTTCTTGCTGAGATGAAGGATCTGAGGATGATGGAT